>CATIWF010028835.1:0-43684 GCA_949630135.1 Balakata baccata
TAATTTGCCTACTTTGATTAATTAAATTAATTCCTTATTTGAATGTAATTTCCATTTTGGATTTAACACCATAATCTCATTATTAATTAAATTCAATATTCCAGAAATTTAATTCTAAATTAAATCATCTCAAATTTTGACTCTAAATAATTAAACAATTTAATTATTTCGTATATGTCATAATCTAGTCACACTATAATAAAATTAATTCAATCCAAAATCAAATCAAAACAAATTTGAAATTCTCAATAATTCTATAAAATTCTATCATTTGTTCGAACATTTATAGCAACTCAAGCCAATCCAAAATATCATAATTCGGTTCAGCGAGCCAGTTACAAAATACCCAAACCAAATTATTTAACTTCTAGAATTAAAATGGAATTTTAATGGATCAAATTAAAATTTTCTAACATATTTAAAGGCATCAAAATAAATTCACAAATTCGTATTTTATGAATTAAATGTGCTGAAAATCACAAAATTACAAAACACAATAAGACTGGAAAGTGCACAATGTCCTGACTGGGTGATGTTTCTCACTCGGGACTTCTACGATTTCCAGAAAATTAAAACACTTTTAATGTTCACAATGGTTGTTGTTAAAGATTGAAACAGTGTTCTCAACATATTTTCAATGACGGGTAATCATCATATGAATATCCAAAATGTGCAAACCATGGAATAAATTAATTAACCAATTTAAATCATTCAAAATGATTTTTCAGCAATTAAAACATAATACTAATGATTGAATTACATGAATCATATTCATTTTAATCCATTCAATCATTATTGTACACAATTCATCATATGAACAGAAAGCACAATATGAATAAAACCGACCATTTCCAATCTCATTAAAATTGAGAACCCTAATTATCAAATTTTCATACAATCTCATTGTTCTTCAAATTAAAATTAATTATAACAATCATAGAGTAGCTCTGATACCACTGTTGGGTTTTAACAAACACATCACATACATCTAGCGCAACAGAATTTAAAATTTTGTAATCCAAACTATGTATTTACCCTATGAAGCTACGATTAATTAACCTAAATAAAGGTTTGAAGAAGATTACCTTTGAATTCAAAGCTCTCTAGTCTTCGAATCGTCGTACTGAGTTGTCATAAACCATAATAATCCTCTTTGGGATTACCTCTAATAGAAATCCATGTGAAGGCTTGAAGACGAAAACTCGAAGGCTATAGGTTTTACACAATTTCTTGTGCTAGCAAGAGAAGGTGAAATTTAGAGAGAGGGAGAACAAACTCTTTATGTTCTCAAGGTTGTAGCTGTATCAGAAGGTCAAAAAAAGGATTATTTATAGTCCTTGAATCATTAGGGTTTGAAACTCACATTTAAAGAATCTTAATCAGATTAGGCTTTTGAATTTGACGCTTGTCTAGGTCAAAAAAAACACTTTTCCAGCTCGAGATCTGCCCAAAATCGAGTGGTTTCTAGTTGTGACATTCCATGTCCTGATTGGAACTTTGTGTAATTTCATTCCAGCAGCTTTTCCAAATCGGGAGCATGACATTCTCGCTCGTGACACACTTTCGCTCAAGAACATGTTATTCCCGTTCTGGATAGTATTTGGACCGAATTTTTCTGTCTTCGTTTTAAATCCAATCCAAAAGTTTATTTTACTTCCTCTACGCACCTTTAATGCGTGTGACCTATTAGATTCCAGTTATCTTGGTCACTCAGATCAATACTTGATCTCGAGCAAGTTATGAGCAGTATTTAGCAACACATTATGACCTCCAATTGACTGAAAAATTAGTGGTCTAACTATAAACTTTTCCATAGATAATTGTCCGTGCAATTCATCATTTCATCCTCACTATACCCCACTCGATTCAGAGTATGGTCTAAGTGTCAGCTTCCAATAGACTGACTACATCACATCTAGTCCAAATAATGTTAGTACTCGTCATTAAGACTCATTACTCTTAAACATATATCTTCGAAGACCTTCTTCATGACATTTTTATTTTGGCCAAAGTATCCTGAATAATGATCCTGATAAGAGGCTGCAGGTATATTCTCCTTATTGGCTACCAACTACCTTTAAATACCTCAATTTGTACCCAATCACCGCCCTATGAGCGACCTCTCTTGAGGCAACAAGGAATGGATTCAAAGTACATGATCAGTAACCAAGATAACTTCAAGTATCTCAAGTCCAAGGATATTTGCATCATTGCTATAATGAGATTATCATTGATATATGTATAGAGCATTCATATGATAATCTCATAGTAGATCTCCAATGTATTTGACTACTCTAACAAACATCTACATATTAACTCTAAATATCTCATACTTACAAGTTAAGAAAACTATTGTTTGATCAAATCAAGGATTATAAAATGTGCTAGTCTGTCCAGATCAATAGTGTTATGTCCAATTGATCCTATGGTTAAGGATAATTTAGATACAAACACAACTATACATAATAGAAATTTCACATTATGATTTCCTTCACGTTATATTTTATATCAAAGACTTTTATTAATTACTTTAAGATCTTATCAATTCATATTAGATGAACATTAATATAATAAAAAATGTCTTTATTCATATAAATGAAATGTATATATAGTATTAAATATAATTACCTTTAGAGCACATCTCTTATACTTACTAACTATTTGTATCCATGTGTGGTCGTCCAAGCTCCATAGTCAAGATCACTCTCACTCGAGCTTAAGTCACCTTGGCTGGGTAAATAAGAAATGATGGCATAAAGGAATAAGGGCACTCTTACCCGAACTTAAGCTACCTTGTTCTAAAAAAAATAAATCTATGTGATATATTATATGGTATCGTAATCCCTTCAATAACATGTCATCTATCCTATACTAATTCTCCTATAGAAAATGGACATTAAAGATCATATTCTAGTTATTCATCTCATTTCATAATCCATTTTCATGTTTCCACGTGATAATCATGTAACACTTTTTAACGTAGAGCATATAACCTATTTCCATATTCTCATTCACGTAACTTTACTATATACAATCATAGTTCATTCAGTAAGATACATGTGCGTACTATTTACATGTTACTGAATCAATAAAAGCATCACATCCCTATTTCATACTGTACCATATCTCATAAATTGTAACTTTTAGACACTTTCATGTATCATAAATCATATAATCCCTTTCATGTATCATTTTCCAGGGCAGACGTAGGTATTAATTAGTGGATCCAATGATCCCATAAATTTTTTAAAAATTATAATAATAGATATAATATATTAAATATGGACTCCATTAAAAAATAAAATGGACCCAATAAAATTTAAAAAACACTACTTTTTTGCTAATAATTCATAAAAAGTGGTGATTGAAAATGATATATCTAATAGTGTTAGTAATTATGCGATTATATATTATATTTTCAAAATATGAAAACTCATTGAAAAATGTTAGTAACATTTTTCTTTGGTTCTTTTCTTATGGCATGTGCATATTTATAATGGCAAAAGGCATATATTATCCAATGTAATTGTTTGTTTTTGCCATTTTGCTCCCTTAATTGGTTTTTTTTTTGTCTAAGTTGTATCTTATAATTCATTTTTTGTTTATTTGTCTTTTAAAATTTCAAAATACAATACATCTAGCCACCATATAATGACATAATATGTCGGAAAAACACATTAGAATGTGAAATATGTTGCTGATCAAAGAACATACTATGACAAAAATTGAATTTGTAAAGATTAAAGTAGACCAATAACAAAATAGAAGAGGCAATTTGGATAAAATTCTGATCAATTGGACAAAATGACAAAACGAAAAATTGCATGAAGTTGAGTATGTCTTATGTCTTTTATTATTTAAATTTATACTATGTATATGGATTTTATTGTCTAAAATTTCTGGATCCGTTGCTAATCTTTTTCCATGTCTTGTATCATATTTAATTTTATTCATACCCATTAATTTCATTTTGGGTGTATACATGCAAAACCATAACATAGAATCAAATAAAATTCAATTCGGCATGTTACAGGGCATTCAATTTAAAAGATTTCATCTCCCCCCGCATTCTCATCAAATGATAGTGCATGTCCATCATTTAAGTGTAATGATTCCTAATATATTATAATTTTTATTTAGTTAATATAAGAAAAAACATATCATTAACTATTGGCTCGTTTGATTTAGGTGTGAAGTGTAGCTGATAATTAGTAGCTGCTAGCTGATAGCTGCTAGTTGATTTATATTGGTGTTTGGTAAAACTGATTGAACTGTTGTTATTCAAATATTTTTATATAATTATTTTTATAATTAAAATAATAATAAAATATAATTGATTATGAATAAAAATTTTCAAAAATATGTACTATATAATTTATAAATATGATTAATTAATTTAATATATTCTTAATATAACTTTCTCTTCCATAACGGAATAAGGTGAATTAAACAGTGAAATATAAATATTGTTTAGTGATAACAATAAAGAATAATATTTTATATTTTGAAGAGGCTAATTTTATCTTTTTATTATAAAAAGTTCTAGCTATTTCAAAAAGTTTCTAAAATAAAGTTTTTTTTTAGTTAGCAACTATTTGGGACTAAAATGAACTACTAGTTGTTTGGAATATTTAAGCATGTTTGATTTAGCTGTTAAATGCAACTGATAGCTAATAGTTGATAGTTGGTGACCGATAGCTTATTGATATTAGTATTTGATAAAATTAATTGAGCTACATCTATTAGAATATAAAATTACCAATAGAGATATAATTTATATTATTCAAAGTATATATTTTTATATGAAGCATAAGTAAATAAACTAATCAGTTTATATAATTATATACTATAAATAAGATAACAAAAAAATAATAAAATTTAATTAATTATAAATAAAAATTTTAAAAATATATATGTATAATTTATAAATAAATCTAATATTATTTAAGCTTAATATATTAAATAACAAATATAGCAATTAGAAATATATTATATATTTTTCATTTAAAAATAAATAATATTACTAGTTTAAATATTATTTGTAATATTTTCATGTTTGTAATTATAAATAATTTATTGATTGAAAAATTTAATTTGGAGGAAATAAATATTTTGTAATTAATAAAATATATAAAGATAATATAATTAAATTTAAAAAACAACTCTAAAATGGAGCATTTTTAAACAACAACTATATTAGAATCAGCTATTAGCGGCTAATCATAAAGTTTTACTAAACACTTCGGTTCAACTGTTGAAAGTTCAAAAAACTATTAGTTATCTCTAACAGCTGAACCATACACTCCCTTAACCAAACACATTTATAGCAGTAGTCGAATATCAAACAATTATCAGATGTCCTGAAACACTAAACCAAACATTCTGATTAATTAATTAAATGTCTTATTATTTTTAAATTTTAATTCAAAATAGTATATTTATTTATTTCAATAAATAATTAAAGAAAAAGCCTACATTTATGATGTACTACACCTACCCTAATACTTTTCTATGCCAAATGGGTGCACCGGTGCACCCTCCACATGCAGCCGGAGGAGAAAAAAAAAATGAAGGACATATGCAAAAGAATCTCTATGAATTTGCAATTTTTTAAATTTATTCCTAATAATTTTTTTATAGCAATTAAATTTAAAATATTTGAAAAATTAAGCTCTACTATTTATTTTTTTTCTTAAAAAAAGTCAATGAGACATTTAGTTGCGGGATCATTAATTGCCCATAAAAATATATTTACAAGTCCTATATATAACATATTTCCAAATAATAAACATGGACTTAACTTTAAAAATAATGTATTATAGTTTTTTTCCTTAAATGTCAAATTTTAGATAAAAATTTATTTATTTTAAACTAATTTTTGGTATTACATTTAGAAAAAGTATTTTTTATAAGTATTTTTTAATTTTTTTTGAATTTTGAAAATTACTTTTATAGATAAGTTGGTAAATATATATATTTTTTAAAAATATATTTGAAAAAAATAATTTATAAAAAATTTTAAAAAATCAGTTAATTGAATAAAAAAATTCTAAACCTACTTTGATGTTCTAAACATCCAAGTGAGCTATTAATAAGCTTTTTAACTAAAGTTCTATCTAGTAAAACTAGCTGATAATCTATTGATAGCTGATAATTTATTAGTAGATAATCTATTAGCTGATAAAAAAAATAGATCAAATAATCTAATTGTTAATTTTTTAAGCATTTTTAAATCTAGTTGTTATGAAAAAATATTAGAAACCTAACTGAGTTAAGTTCTTTATTTTAAGTAGTCATTCTGTAAAAAAAATATTTTCAATAGACTATCTTCTCTATCTTTAAAATTTAGAGAAGAGAGTGAATTTAACTCTCTACATCTAGAGAATTAAACTTCACTCTCTATTTTAATTATAATATATACATTCAACTTTTTATATATGTTTTTTTTTCTTTTTATTGGTATTTTTTTAAAATACTTTTATCTTTTTTCGTAATAAAAATTATTTACTTTTTTTTGATAAATTAAAATAAAGAGTAAAATATAAAGAGTTCATTGTACTTGTAAAAAAAAATTTCTCTCTCTATATTTAAAAATGTTCTCATAAGCGCTTTATTGTATTAAAAATATTCTTTAAAATAAAAAATATTGTTGGAAATGATCTAATAACTGTATATTTGATATATGATATTGCTTAATTAATTCATAGTATTAATTATTAATGTAATGTTCAATTCAAAAAATTAATTAGCTGTTTGATATCCAATAATTGCTCTAGAAGTGTTTGGCTAAATATTCCAAATAACAGTTATTAGCTGTTTTAAGCCCGATCAATAACGGGTTGAAAAAAATTTTATTTTGGAATTTTTTTAAACAACTGCGGCTGTTTATAATAAAAAGATAAAACTATCAATTTCAAAATTTATGATATAATTTTTTATTTTAATATTATTTATCACTAATCAATATTCATATTTCATCATTTAATTAGGGACGGATTTAGAAATTTTTTTTAATGGGAGCAAATTTAATTTAATAAATAATAAATTAAAAATTATATATACACAATTTATGAATAAAAAATACAAATAATTTTGTAATGAATCACATTAGTACGTAATACTACACTTTCAAACATAGAAAAAAATTATATCTTATAAATTTTATAATTAAATATATCCTATAGTACTAAATTGAAATAAAAGTTATCGCAAATAACTTTTTATGGATATTATAAAAAAACAACATAACAAAAACAAACAAGTTACTAATATAATTATAAAATATTATTAAGACAAGTATTTTATTAATGAAAATCAAAATTAATTTTATTTCATAAAAATTAATATTAATTTTTCAATAAAAAATAAAAATTGAGAAAATAAACCAAATTAAATGTCAAATTTTAATTTTCAGGTAATAAAATATTTATATTTGACATATTAATAAATAATAATGCTATTAATTTATAAAACAATAAAAAATCTTTTCAATTTCATAAAATAAAATAAAATACTAATTTTACAATTAAAAATAAAAGCACTAAATTTTAGAAAATAAACTAAACTAAAAGCTAAATATCAATATTAGGCTAAACATCAAAGAATATACATTTTTAATTCAAGAAATTTAGATACCAATAGTACTATAATATCTAATCAACTATCACAATAAGATAATTGAAAAATATGTAAAAAATAAAAAAATATAAAATTTTAAAACTAACCTTACAAGTGATAAAATATTGATTTTATTTGTAATAAGTTTTGTTTTTTTGTTGTTTGTGGTTTTTCACTTGTTTTTTTTCCAACACTAAACGAAAAATGATGGAAAATAAAAAAGGAAAATGGAAAAAAATAGTAAAAGGTAAGTAAATAAAAGAAATGTTTGAAATAAAAAAACAAAAAGTAGGAAAGATAAAATAAAAAATATAAAAAAGAAATATCTTCCATTGTATTTTCTTAATAATTTACTATATAAAATAAATTATAATTATAATCATCATAATATATATAAAAGCGGAAATTAATGAGATATACAAAATGACCGTAAAAGTACTTATTATCTTTATTTTATATATGACTCTTAATAATGGACAAATTAGTAATTTAATACAAATTATAGTATTATCAAGTAGTATTAAAATTGAGATAATCATGAACTCATTATTTACTATGAATAAAATAATATGAAATCTGAAATAAATATACATTTATATAATTTATTATAAATAAAATATCATAATAATATATAATTCACTATAAATAAAATACAATATTATTATGAATATAAGTCTAATATCTAATAATCATATACAATGCACGTTAATAAAAAATTTATATAACTAAATTGATTTTTTAAATGGAGACAATATACTATATATATAGAAAAATTTTCCAAAGACTAAAGAAAATATTTGTAAATATTTTTGGGAGCAAGTGCCTCCGTTGCTCTTATGTTAAATCCGTCCTAGCATTTAATATATTTGTATGTTATATAATTTAAAATTTTAAAAATTTTTATTCATAATTATTATATTTTATTATTATTATTTTAATTACTAAAATAAATAATTATATAAAATATAGCCATTCTATTATAAAGAATATATTTTATATAATTTTATATTTCAATAACAGTATAACCAATTTTATTAAATACCAACATATCAATAACATCTAAACCAAATGGATCTTAAATTTAACTTATAATTTCAGATACTTAACCTATAAAATAAGTGTTAGCTAATATCTATATCGCCTACTAATCTAAAAGAAAAGAAAGGAACGACTTTCCCAAATCTAAACGAAAAGAAAAAAGGAAATAAAATAAAATCAAAATCCCGAATCGAACGCAGAGTCTGATGCAGAGAGGTGCATCTAACAATCGTACAATACCAGCAAAAGCGCAAAAGCCATTTTGCGTCTCAGTTCTCCCTGCCAGATCCACTTGTGCGCTCATCTTATCTGCTTGGCTCTATACACTCAGTCTCTCTTTCTCTGTATCCTGCGAGATTGATAAGTTGCCGCCATGATTTCTTCTACCAAGCTCAAATCCGTCGATTTTTACAGGTCAGATCTCCATTTCTTAACTGCTTTCTATTAACTCCTTGATTTCGTGTTTGTTGTTGTTTTTTTCTCTCATTATTTTTGAAGCATTATAAGGTTTATGGATCTGAGGTGTGAATTCGTGTTACACTTGCTATTTCCTTATTTAGAGATTTAATTTTTTTATGGAGTATTGGAGTCTGTTCTATTTTGATTGATTGTTTGGTTGAGATGGAGATTTAGGGTGATTAAGCCTCATATTGCCTACTGGATTCGGTAGGCGTCAGGCCAGTAACCAGTATGGTGCATGCTGAAATGGGTTTGGTTGTAGTTAAGCTGTGCAATCAGTATGGTGCTTCCAGAAATGGGTTTGGTTGTAGTTCAGTGAAATGTAGCAATATTGTTTATACTTTATTGGAAAAGTTTTTTGTTTTTTCAATCGCGATCAATGTTGGATATTATGAGGGAAGAAGTGCGGATGAACAGTACAACAATTGAGAAGCATATGAAATGAGACTGTAGAGAATGATTTTACTTATGATAACCACTTTTTTTTTTTTTTGAAAGAAGGAGCTTTGCACTTTCGTATGCAATTTGTGATCCAACTTCCTTAAAATGCTATGCAAACAGAAACTTGAGCAATTTCTTTGAAATTGAATGTAGCATCACAACTTCTGGATAATCAAGGATAATGTCTAATGAGGTCCCATGGACTCACAATGAAACCACAATCTCTTGATTTTTCAAGACTAATTGGAGGATTTAGATTTAGAAAGAAAGATGGGGATGCATCCCTTTTTCCCTTTTGAGTGTCATATCATTTTCCATTGTGTGGAAGTGGAGACGAAATGACAGTTCCATGAGTGTTGTCATATTCTTGTAATGTCCTTCAGTTCTTTGATTTATTTTTCACTATCTTTGCTTGAGTGAATCGTATGACTCATAGCCATAATATTATATTATGGAAAACTGTGTTTCTCATTCATTTTGTCTTCAGGAAAATTCCAAGAGACTTGACTGAGGCATCATTATCAGGTGCAGGATTGTCCATAGTAGCAGCCCTCACCATGGTCTTTTTGTTTGGCATGGTAGGTATTGTTTGTCTCTCTATTAGGATGAGTCATGTGCTCAATATGTGACACATTTAGTATTGATAGTCCATTCAATTCCACTTTTATCTGCTTTTTGAAATTGCCTTTGATTTTTTCCCCATAATGGGCTTTATCTTCTTGCTAGGCTCCCCCCCCCCCCCCTCTTTTTTTTCATTCTTTTGTATCAATTTTTGTTCTTTTCCTTTGTGCAATGCAATTTCCAGTATTAATATTAACATTAATAATGGCAGTGTTTTTTACCTCGACTTAAATCATGATATTCTTCTTGATAAGTGCAAAACTGTAAGATACAATGTTCATTTTGCAGGAATTGAATAATTATTTAACAGTTAGAACTGCTACATCTGTTATCGTCGATAGAAGTTCTGATGGGGACTTCTTACGAATTGATTTTAATATAAGGTAATCTTTTGTCATCAATTTTGGTTGATGTTTGTATGGAGTAGATGATGCATTTATCCACATTTTTTCAAATTGTCTGTGCATATTATATTTCATATTGTGTATGTGAAATCTTGGTATTGGAATTAAGATTTTGTTGAGCTGTGTATGTGCTGCATTTGTTAGAATATTCAGATGTTAGTTTTCAGCAAATTATTTTTGTTCTTTCTGTGTTTGACTAATAATTTCCTGTTTTTGGAAGCTTTCCTGCCCTCTCATGTGAATTTGCATCAGTCGATGTGAGCGACGTGTTGGGAACTGTAAGTTTTAATCTGTTTTATTTGAAAGTGTGTTGTTTTTGCATTTTTTTATGTAGTTTTTGGGGGAAGGGGAAGTAAGTTGTGGCAAGGATAAGAATTGTAACTGCTGTGATAATGAAATTGTTATATTCTGCCCTTGAGCTCCAAGGCACTATGTTATACTTGAGTACATGGGTCTTGTTCTCACAAGTTGTTTTGTGCTTGGTTCTAGTTATCTTTCAGCATGTGATAGTGCCTCAAATGCTCTGGCACAAGAAGGGTGCATTTATTTCTACATGCTTGTCTATTCTGCATGATTTTTGTAATTTTGTCTGCCCTATTATTTCTTTAATCCTATGTTTCAGTTTTGCTCTCTTGCTCATCTATTTTTCAATATAAAAATGTGTACAAGCTGAATTTTTGTTCTCCTGGTTTCAGAACAGGTTGAATATAACCAAAACTGTCCGCAAATATTCAATAGATCACCATTTGAATCCCACTGGCTCTGAGTTTCACTCAGGACCAGATTTGCTTCACATTAAACATGGAGATAAGTTTGATGGAGAAGTTGTTCAAGGCTCTGTGCCTCTAGATAATCGCAATTTTGATCAATACTCACAACTGTAAGTGGCCCAATTCTGAGTTTCAAAAGCATGTCAAATACATATCCTGAAAGCTTTAAAAGATAGCATAACTAGTATGAAAAATGAATATTTGTAAATGTGTTATTTGACATGATACATCTGTAACAAATTAAAAATTAAAACATAAAAGTAATAATTAAATTTGCTTTTGACTATCAAATCCAATTGAATGTAGTACAATTCATAACCACATAATAGAATAACACAGTTTTTAAATTTATTGCTTACAGATTTTGAGCTACGAATCAATCAAAATTTTCAAATGTAGCTAATAAGGATAAAATTCATTGAATAAATTTTTAGTTATATTCATTCAAATTTAGTTGTAAGTAGTTGAACAAATGCAACAATACATGAATATTTATTTATGGACAATAAAAATAATGTTGCAAATTCATGTCCTTTTTTATCTCAACATTAATTTACTAATGTTTAACAGCATTGTAGTTGTACTTTTACCTGCTAAAACATGTCTTTTTCAGGTTTCCAATTTTGGTTGTCAACTTTTATGCTCCTTGGTGCTACTGGAGTAATCTTCTGGTAATTCTTATATGGCTTATTACCCATGTGAACCTTGATATTTGTCACTGAAATTATTATGTGTTAGATTTTTAGTTTGCACCCTATAATAATGTTTACACTGCTTATGACCCAGTGTTAACCTTGAATTGTCACTGAAATTGTGCTGTTAGATTTTTCAGTTTGCACCCTATAATAATATTTACATGAATGTTGTATGTGAAATGCAATCGTTTTATTTTACTAGTTAAAATATGGAAGTAGTATTGCTATTTTTTCTGTTTGGCAATAATGGGTGTTTCATCTGGATGCAGAGCATCATTGCTGGATGAATGGAACTTATTGGCCATAATAATGAGCCCAATCTTATTATCATTTTTGAGCATCATAACTATTCTTTTCTTATCTTACTTATTTATTCATTATCAAGGATGTTATTTTGTGCATTTTGCAATCCATGACTTTGTATGTTCCTAATTTTTTTTAGTATGCATTACCTAATTTTCCTTTATTATGAAAAATAATGTTACATTCAGTGAAGTGATTGCTCATAATGGAGACCTTTTTCTACGAGGGGGATTTCAGATCAGACAGTGGAACTGAACTGTATCTCTTGGTTTGGGTTAACTGAACTTCCTAGTAAGGCCACACGAATGATTAGTGCCATATATCCAAACTTTAGGAGGGTGACTTTTATCAATATTTACTAGGTTTGGCTTTCATGTAATTAATTGCTTTGGATTGAGTATCATATGGCATACTTTATGATTTTTATTTTGAAACCAAATAACAACTGGGTTACTGGCTCAGGTTTGAGTATGTTCTCCTAAGTAAACGTCACATGGAGTTTTCTTTCTGAAGCATGTTAGTCTCCTACTAGCTATGCTTTTGCATGTTAGATGTTTCCATGTCTGCAAGCAGTAAGCAGACATCATTAATTCACTTTTTGCTAACCAGTTGAATAACTACCTTGTTGTCTTTTTTAATGCTCATCCTGTTAATTAAACTGTGGTGAGTTGAAGTAGTTTTTTCATGGCTTATTATTATGTTTCTTATTTCAGAAACCTTCGTGGGAAACTGCTGCTAGAATAATGAGAGAAAGGTACTTTTGCTTTGCAACTTTGGCCATTTTCTCCTTGATGCATATGTGCTTTATTCTCTCATACATTGATTATATTTATTACGTTTAATTTAACATCTATACAAATTCTAACATCCCATTCATTTTTAATAGATATGATCCGCAAATAGATGGGCGGATTCTTCTGGGGAGTGTTGATTGCACAAAAGAGACTGATTTGTGTAAAAGGTACTGCTATTCCCTTAGTTTTAAAGTGTTGATCTTCTATTGGGGTGACAATTTGATTATATGTGCAACGTCCAATCATTCCATATTGCGTCACTCTATTCTATTGCAATATAGTTTGTGCATCTTCCAATCTATTTACAAATTGTTTTGGCATGTCTGATATGTTATTCTTTCACTTCTACTGGTTCGAAATACATTTTTTTTTCCTTTCAATTTTAAGATTAATTTAGATGTTTTAGTTTTACTAGAGATTTTAGGGTTGTCTTGTCCCATCAATTTTGTCCATGCTGTAAAAGTTTGCTAATTTCATATCATCTTTTTTATTTATTGGAATCTTGTCATGAAATTTCAGGCATCACATACAAGGGTATCCCTCCATTCGTATCTTTCGTAAAGGAAGTGATGTTAAGTGAGTATTTTGTTTTTCATCTGTAATTTCCTATTTTTTTTACCGTTTCTCATGGCTTTTTTTCCCTATTATTTCATTTATTTTTTTGCCTGTACTATCCTAAGGCGATTCCTATTGCATATTTTCTGAGCCTTAACAAAGAACTTTTTAAAAGTCTCACTTTGTTCCAACTTGTTTCTGCCTGTTTACATGGCTTTATGGAACTGAAATGAAGTGGCAACTACCAAAGCATGCTATTAGGGACCTCATATCCTTCAACTATTCCTAATATATTCTCTTATGCTGCATATCAACTTGTTATTGCCATTATGGTTACAAGCATGGTAAATGATTCTCTCTTTTGTTTTATTTTTTAACCATCTTTTCTATTTCCTGTTTGAACCAGTTAGTGGAAATTCCCAACTTAATGTTCTGTTTTTACGATAGAACATACTACCTAATACTGAATGCCAATATTGAAGCCCAAGACATTGAAATAAGTAAATAAATAAAAAAGATAAGATACATAAAATGTGACCAAGTGATTTATTGGTATGTTATGTTTGCTAAGAGGCTACCTAACATTCTCAATTTACCATTTATCTGGTGCCCTAAGAAGAAGGCTTTGTCCATTAGTAGATAGTGGTTTCGTTTTAATGATTGATTCTGGTTTAGACAATAAATCTTCACTGAGTATAACATTCTAGTTAGCTCCTTTTCATTTATCTTATTGTTTATAATTGCTTTCATTAGCCAACCTTATGACATGATGTTTTAACTGTCACAGAGAAGACCAGGGACACCATGATCATGAATCTTATTATGGAGATCGAGATACAGATAGCCTGGTTAAGGTATGAATAATTGCATTTCCCATCTTGGCTGTAAACTAACATCATTTGCAGATGCACATCTTGGCTTATATCTCTATGTCCCTTTGGTAGTAGTTAAACGAGGGCTAAATTTGAAGTTATTTTGCAGACAATGGAAAGTTTCGTTGCACCTATTCTTATGGATCCTCATAAAGATCATAATGTGACACACACTATCAAAAGACCAGCACCTTCGTCTGGAGGATGTAGAATTGAAGGATATGTGCGTGTAAAGAAGGTGAATTTCCATTTCATTGGAATCGGTTCGACTATAGAACTTAGCCTTCCTCACTTAATAACATTGTTCATTAGTATGTTCTGCTTCATGACAGTTAATAATTAGTAAAATATAGTTCTAATATGCGGTCTGGAGTTATGCTTCCATTCGCACAATATGCTGGTTGTGTTTTGAACCTTACAATGCTTCATAGCAGGAACTACCTGCACGGGTCTTAATTTAGCTTATTCTACAATTCAGAGTTATCTCTCTCATTGTGCAGGTTCCAGGCAACCTCATCATTTCAGCTCGTTCTGGGGCACATTCCTTTGATCCTTCTCAAATGAACATGTCACATTTCATATCCCATCTTTCATTTGGCATGAAAGTTGTACCTGATGTGATGCATGATGCGCAGCGATTGATACCATATATTGGTCGAAGTCATGACAAGTTGAGTGGGCTGTCATTCATTAGTCACCGTGATGTGGATGCTAATGTCACTGTAAGTTTATCACTTGCATGGCGTAGTCTTTGTTTATTTAATACTTATGCATGCTTGCCCATGATCATTTCGCTGTTGACATCTGTTGATTTGTTAATGACACCAGCAATGCTTACCGGCATATGAACTGGATGAGTGTACACAAGAAATAAGAAAGAGAAAAAAAAAAAACAACCGAAAAGCAGAAAAATCAAACCAAAACTAAACTGACAAATAGATTAATCGACATGGATAATTAAGGGAGTGTTTGCTATGTTGTATGTGTTGTGCTTTAAATTTTTAAAAATAAAAATTTTGTTTTCAATTTTTTGTTATCTGATCATTGAAAATGTTTAATATTTTCAAATATATATGAATATGTGGTGAGGTAAATATGGAGGATAAAATTTGGTAAGTTTTAATTAAATATTACAATCATATTTTATTACCAAATCAAATCTAAATAAATGGGCATAAATTTGGTAAATTTTTAAATATGGAAGATTTTTTTGGGTTAAATGAGCATATTAAAAATAAAAAATAGTAAGTAGGAGCCACATTTTGAGGATTTCATATTTTTGTTTTTAATTTTGAAAATACTTTCATTTAAGGTGATAAAAACAGAAAAAGAAAAAGAAAAAAACTGCCCAAAATACCTTGTGTTTTTAAAGAGAGAGAAAAAAAAACCTTAAAACCAAAATGATAACAATCGGGCCTTGAGATTTAAGTTTCCTATTTTTGAATTTTTCTGTTTTTGGTTTGAAAAATCTTTGGTTTTTGGTCAATTGGGTTTCAAGTCCATAAAATTTTTAGTTTACTCAAGAACTTTTATTTGGATAATATTTTAATCCAAAATAATATTATGTATACCTTTTAACCTTATAGATATGTTAATATATTTATTGTTCTTTTAACCTTATATTCATTTAGAAATATGTATGGATAATGGCTTGTGATTTAATTAACCAGTCCATAAAGGTTGCAAGTAATCAGTTCATTATTATAAGTTTTAAAAATTTTCCAACTATATATCTAACTGTTAAAAACAGTTAAACAGTCGGTTTTGGTTTTAGGGATTCTGTTTTGTTTTTATTTGTTTGTAAACTAAGAAATCACCAATTCAAAATACAAAATATAGCAAACTACATTGTTACAATTGCTAAAAGAAAAAATTGTTCATACCTGGTGGATTTATTTTAAAATACAAGATTCAAATGAAAAATTTCAAAATTATAGAACATAAATAAAAATATATGTACAACACAATAAATATATAACAAAGTGCAAATGATTGTCCATTTATGTTTCTAAATGAATATAATGTGATAAAATGAATATATATTTGTGTCTGTTTTATTAAAATATTATCTATATATAAGTTTTGGCAAGTAAAATAGAATTTATATGGGCTTAAAGATAAAATTTTATATTAGTTTTAGATTGGAGAATCTAATAAGAAACACTGTGGGGTATAAAGTACCAGTTAATGGAAACTGAGAAGTTCAAAATTAAAATTGAAACCAAAACCATTGAACTGGTTAACTGAAATTTTTTGTTTGGTCTGGTGCCTATTTTTTCTGTTATTCGGTTTGTTTTGCGCACCCCCTAGTTTGTTATAATATTAAATTTGTATTTTTTTTAAATATTTTTGTTTTAAATGATGCTTCATAATGATGTGAGAAATGAATAACTGATTTAACGAATTGGTTGAGGTTTTTAGTTTTACAAAACGGAACTTAATGAAATGGATTCAAAAATTGCCCATGAACCAGTTAACTAATTCATGCCCACTCCTGGTCTAGTCAACGAGGATATCCAAGAAAACCCCCAAAATGTGGGTGGCGCATGATGCTTGATTGGTTCTTTATGTTAAGTTCTTTGTATACCTTATTCTCCAGAACAATTGGAATTTTTTATCAGAAAAATAGTAATAATTGTTGTGATCTGAAGTGACATAGTATTCAAGCGTTATTCTCGTATTTGCAGATAGAGCATTATCTTCAAGTGGTTAAAACAGAGGTGGTTACGAGACGATATACTCGTGAATTTAAATTGCTTGAGGAGTACGAGTACACAGCTCACAGTAGTTTGGTGGAGAGTATTTACATACCTGTTGCAAAATTCCATTTCGAGCTCTCTCCCATGCAGGTTTAACATATATCCAAAATTTTTTGTTGTCAGCGTGATTTTCTTATTAACTATGATAGTAAGAAAACATTAATAACTTTGATGCTTTTCATATTATGTTTTGTTTCTTACATCTTAGCCTACATCTCCTATCAGGTCCTAATTACGGAAATTCCAAAATCATTTTCACATTTTCTTACCAATATCTGTGCCATAATTGGGGGTGTTTTCACGGTTGGTATTTATGTTTTATGGCATTTTGATTTGAGCTAGTAGATGCACTTCTAATATTCTCCACTTGGGTTTCAGGTTGCTGGGATATTGGATTCGATTTTCCATAACACAGTTAGACTCATGAAAAAGGTTGAATTAGGAAAAAATTTTTGACGGGAAAATGAAATTTGTAGCTGTACAAAGAAAATTCTGATATTTTTCATACTCCATTTGTTACTGAGGATTGTTGAGAACAATTGCAGTATATCCCTGCTTTTGATATATTCAAAGCAGGATGAGTTATTCAAATTTGCCTTCACAGCTTGTGATTTCAATTCCATCCTCTGTGCTTTTCCTTCCATGTTACACTAACTTTTGGGTTGATGTTACATCCATTTCGGCACATTTTTCCGAGCTCCAAACCGGTACAGGCATAATTTGTGAATCTCGTTTGCGTTACTCAGTGTGTCAGTCATGAGCGCAACGTTGATAATGAGTTCTGCCAGGTAAGTGTTTACGTTTTTCACTTACCAACGTCTTTCAACTGTACTACTTTAGCCATCTGGTCATGATGGTTCGAGTAGACGGTAGTGATAACGCAATTTTTTGTTTTTTTAATATAAAATGTTTGTCAGTAATACCAATCTAGCAGTACTATATTAAATTGTGACGTGCAATTGTACATGTAGACTTTTTATTGTGTATAGGTGGATTTTTTGTGATGTCTAAAAACATCAAAACGGCAGATTAGAAACTCCCGTGACTTGAGGGTGAACACCTGAACCCAAAAATAATCGAAAGCTTGATTTGTTTTAATTGTTTAAGCTTTATTTTGCTCAGCACATCATGGGCACTGAATTGAACTAAGAAATTCATGCAACCCCACGTTGTATGTTTATTTATTTCCCTCTATGGAATATTCTCACATGAAAGGACACTTTAAACACCCCGAACAGTACATAAATTGTCAGCTTATTAGTCATGTGCAACAAACAAATATCCAAAGATCAATACGCCTTTGAAATACCCAGTTGAAACTACTGACCTCAATGGTGGGAAAATCATAAAGAAAGCCAGAGGTGGAAAAAAATGGAAAAGTAAAAAAAATAGTAATAAAAAGTGGTAAATGCAAATTTTCTACTTAGAATGCTAACATAAGAGATGAAGCAAAGAAGGCTGCAATAAAACCCGTGAAACTCGGGAATATGGCTGAAGCTCCACTGGGTGGTTCGCCAACCGGGATGGAGTTGGGTTTATCTCAACTGTTCCGATAGGAGGAGCTTCCTCACCGGCCGGAGCAGGGGATGGGGAGGGCACTATGCCCATATCACCTGAAGGTGGAGGTGAAGCAATGCCTATTTGATTAGTATTGGAAGAATGATTGCTTCTGTGTGCTAAAACAACTACAGCCAATTTCTCATTCTTGAGACAATTTTCTTTGTTTCCAGTGATGAAATAAAATGGATCGGATCGATTGAATGTAAAGAGAGTGTGACCATCATTGAAGGGTGCTGTTGTAGTGCAATTGTCATAGTCTTGCTTGGTTACTTCAAGCAAGACTATGACAATCCAAGCAAGACTATGACAATTGCACTACAACAACACCTCTTTCTCTCTCTCTCTCTCTCTCTCTCTCTCTCTATATATATATATATATAATTCTAATATAAGCTCCAACTTACATAGTGACTCTCCAATATGAAATCCGGTGTTTTCTGCCCATCGATTGTAGTTGTAAGCACTATCATTATCAGGTACAATCCAGCCCTTAGCTCCTCCAACAGTGAAATGAGTTGCATCACTCTTCTACAAAAACAGCATTAAACAAAAAAGCCCAAAAACATGAAATTCTGTGTTGGTTATCTGATCTTGAAATGGAACTGGCCATTGAAAAATAATGAAAATGTTTAAATTTGATGATTTAGTTAAGGTCTGTTTGAGATTGAGTTTCAGAAAAATGCTTTTTGGAAAAAAATTGTATTTTTAATTTTTTTGAGTTTTGAAAATTACTTTTTATAAAGTAGATAAATATATATATATATATATATATATATATATATATTTCCAAAATCAGTTAATTAAATAAAAAAAATTCAAAACCTGCTTTTAGGACACTTAATAGCAATCCTAAATACCTTTAAACTGTGCGACGAGAACTATGTGATAATGAGGGGGATTTTGTAGGCCAATTTTCATTAGCTTTACGAGCTGTGGAATTGAAGCTTTTGCCACTTTTTTTGGATTTCTTAAATGACAGTGCAAAGCTCATATGTTCACCCTTTTTCCCCCCTTAATTCAGGATTTGTGTTATATTGGTTCTTTTTAATATATATTTAATGCTAACTTGGGCTATAGGTGTTTACACCAGATTTTTATAAGTCAACTGGATTGAGGCCTAAGCCCATTATAATAATTAAAAGCTAAGACCCATAAAAATTTCAAATTCATATCTATAAGGGTCAAATACTTGAGCAAAAAGCAGTTAGAATAAATCCCTAGAGATGAGGAGTACTACAAATACAATTGATGAGGAGTGGCAGACTAGAGAGAAATTATGGGATTAACGGCTAAAATATCTGACACTTTCTCTAACTGGAGATCATGACAATAGTTATCTTGATCCTAATGCTATAAAAGGGAGAGTATCCACATACCAACCATGACAACCAATACATGACACAGTCATCAATAAACACTCAGACAGACACTGAATCCAGCTCAAATTCTAGCAAATCTCAATCAAGCATCAGTTTTCTTTATTTAGTATTAGTTATCTTTATTTCAATTCAGCTTCGTTGCAACTTGTCAACATTATTATCATCAGTGAATTTATTTTCTTTCAAGTATTGTCTCTGTCCAAAATTTATTTTCTCCAAGTCTCACATGTTCACTAGTTTAAATTTCATTACTGTCAACTATTTTCATTTACTGTCAATTTCACTAGCAATCAGATTTAAGCGTATTGTCAATGAAACTTAGAAATTCATAATTATATGACAAAAAAGTCATTAGGTGCAAATTTCACTTTTAGTTTGGAAAACACTTTAATTTTCCTGACATGCTCGCACTTATTTTTGGCATGCTCATTTACTGAGAAATTGCTAACATTCTTTTTTGGCACGCTCGGTGGGACTCGTTTGGTTGCTACTACATGCCTATTGAAACTAGAAATAAGAAAGCTATGAAGTCTCAGGGCTCAGGATTTGTTGCTCCAAAAGGAGAGCAGGAAAGAAGAGTTCTGCTCATTGTGGAACAATTTGAGAATCTCACACTTTCTTAGTATTCTGAAGAGGAGGAAAGAAATAAGAGTCCATTTGGACCAGTTAACAATCCAACTACTAATAGTTCTAACTTGTTTGATGTGTTCATGTCTTTGGTAGAAGAAATGGTTCAAAAGTTTGAAGCTAGTATAGCCAAGCATCTGAAGCAGATGACCGAACAAATAAAGAACCAGACTAGCGTCATTGTTGAGGAGTTGACTCAACAGTCCACCTCCTAGGAGAAATTAGCAACTGGAATCATGGATGAACCAAAGCAACAGGTGGTTGCGCCCAAGCAAGAACTTGTCCCTAGATAACCATTTGATGAGCTCGGGGGGTAGCATTCTGGGATTAACCATGAAGCAGGTGACTTCCACTACTTACAATTTCAAACTGAGGCAAGGTACACTCCTCCTCACCTTAGAGAAGAAAGGACTCTAGGCCCTAGGGCTAGAGATCGTACTAGCGCTAGAGCTACTGCCCAAAGGTTCTTTGCCCACACCAATCCTAGCAATCAACTTAGAGTCTATGGAGAACCACTACATTTTGCTGGAGGCTCAGGGGGCAACTCATATATACCGTATGGATTAGGTATGAATAGGGAACAACTACCTCTTTTACCTTCTATGGAAGTATATGCACCAACACCAATACTAGTGCCAGCACCAGCACCAATGGATATAGAGGCAAGAAAGGAGGTGGTTCAAGGACTGTATAGGCCTGCCCTTAGACAAATAGGCCGCCCTAAATTCCATAAGCCTTATCCATATATGATTGATCAGGAGAATCCCTATCCAGGGGGATACATAATACCGGAGCTCACTCTTTTCTCTAGAGAAAATGGACAATTAACACTGGAAAATATAGCCAGGTTCACTGTTCAATATGAGGAGTTAGCCAATTATGAGAAATTTTCATGCTGTAAACTCAAGTTGTTTCCTAACTCTCTAAATGGCACAACTTTTACTCAGTATGCTACTCTCTTTAGGAATTCTATACTAACATGGCAGGAAATGGAGAGACAATTTCATACCCAGTTCTACAGAGTAGAGCTAGAGGTTTGTATGGCTGAACTCTCTAGGGTAACCCAGAAGAGTGGAGATATTGTCGATCTCTTCATTACTAGATTCAAAAAGATGAGGAATAGATGCAAAATCCACTTACTTGAGACGGGGTATGTTGAAATGGCTCAGAGAGGCCTTGATATAAGTTGAGAAAGAAGTTCCATGGTATAAAGTTTAGAGATTTGTGTGAGATGGCTGCCAAAGTCTTTGAGTATGAGGAGCTCCTCAGGGAAGAAAACTATAAAAGAAAAGCTGCTATGGGCATATGTTGTCAATAGGTAATACCTGAAATTGCTATTGCTGACCTAATCAATATTGGTTCCTATGTGTGTCCTATGCTAACGAAGAAGACTCTAGACCTATGGAAGAAGAATCATGCCTCAAACAACTAGCCTGGGTATACATTTGAAGTCTCTAAGACTAAGGAGATCTTTGATTTCTTAGTCAAAGAGAAATTCATCAGTTTTCCTCCAGAATAAAGTGCCATCTAAGGAGGAACTAAGAGGAAAGACATACTGTAAGTATCACTACTCTTGGAACCCTAATACTAAACTCTTGTTGGGGTTTTAGAAATGTGATACATGAATTGATTAATAAAAGGATACTCAAATTCCCTAAGAAGAAAGAAGTTATGGTAATTGATGAAGACCTATTCCGACCTATGGTGTCAGTGAATACAATAGCCTTTGATCTTAGGTCCTTTCTAGATGCTAAGAAAAGAAGGAAAAGGTTAACACCTAATCCCAAAATTCAAAAGATATGGATACCTAAAGAACTTCTCATGTAGGGAGATATAAGGATCTAAGTGCATAGAAAAAGGGATCAGACTTATTTAAGGCCGAGCCTTGAGATAAATAAGCTAGGGAATAGATACTCTCCAAGGCACAGAGAGAGGATTCTAGCCTACCTAAGGAAAAAATTCTTTAAGGAGTAGTTACTCACTTAGGAGAGATATAACTGTTCCAATTCCAAGTTTTAGAGGGCAAGGAGTGCCTGGAGTGCACCTAAGCTCTAAGGGATATTCAACCTTTAAAGAAAGACAACTTACTAGGAAAAGGTTTGTAGTGCCACCTCCAGTACCAGCTGGTCAACAACAGCACCGAGTCTAGCATAAAAAGATCCGCAAGGCACTAACAGGAACTCAAAAGAGAAGGCTATAGAGACAGAGAGCAGCGGATGAAAGGGAGAAAATTGCCACTATTGAGGTGAAACAAGATGACCTTACTGAGAAAAAGGATGAGGAAAAGGTAGAAGTACCAAAGGTATAGGTTAAGAGAACAAAGTTTGGAAGGAAATCTAAAAGATACAAAGTCAGTAGGAAGCTTAGATGAGCCAGAACTTGAGTTGAAAACCATCTTGGTAGGTAATGTTCCTGTAACCTTTCATTGCAATATTACTTCAGTAATTCTTCTATATCTGTTTAAATCAAAAGAAGAGAAGAGCATCAAAAAGGAAGGAGTACGGAGCCATAACTCACCAAGAGAAAAGGGAGGAGATACAAAGGTCACTATCCAAACTAATCATAGTGGCAATCCTCAAAAGGTTATCCTAGAGAAGCCTTCTATGGAAATGACCAAACATATCAGACCACTGTATGTGAGAGCTCATCTCAATAGTAAGCTAGTCTCTAGAGTATTAGTAGACAATGGATCAGCTGTTAACGTGATGCCGCTCTGGACCCTAAGAGCATTAGGCAGGAATGTGCATGATCTTATTGATACTGAAGTGGCAGTTTCAACATTCATTAGTAGGTAACTAAAACACTTGGTGTTTTGCCTATAGACATCACTGTTGGTAGTAATACTTCTCTTTCTACTTTCTTTATAGTAGGTTCTTCTGCCAATTATAATATCTTGTTAGGGAGGGATTGGATTCATACCAATTGGTGTATACCATATTCTCTTCACCAATTTTTGATGTTTTGAATAGGTGATGACGTGGAGATTGTGTGGGCAGACAAGCAACCATTCACTACTTCATCAAGATCTATTGAAGCCGTATATTATGATAACCAGTGTGGACTAATCGAGTTTAAGGGTAAGAAGAAGAATGACTCACCAAGAACCATATACATGGATAGAGCCACCATCATGCCTTTTAGGCCGATTGGAGAACTAATCATTGAGGAGATCAATGATTGAGTACAATTCAGAAGAGTTGACAGCAGCTACAACCGCTGTGTTCAAAATGCAAGCGTAGTAATTGGTGGACATAATTGACAATGATGAATTCTATGGAGTCAATGGAGCTGAGGTGATATGTGAAGAAGAATTAGAGGATGAACAAGAGGAAATTTAGATTCATGAACTTGATCTAGCTCCACCAAAATTTGAGGATAATGGACCATAAGTCTATGACCCACTGGAAGAAGTAAATCTTGACACTAAGTAAGAGCTGAGAATCACTTACATAAGTTCTTTATTATCTCTAGAGTTGAAAAAGTGGATTATTGGAATTTTGCAAGAATATAGAGGTTGCTTTGCCTGTAGCTATGAGGAGATACTAGGACTTAGCAGAAACCTTGTTAAGCATAGGCTTCCTATAAAGCTAGAATTCGACCCTTACTAACAGCCTGCACGAAGAATGTCTAAAGAGGTGGAACTGAAGGTAAAGGAAGAAACTGAGAATCTGTTGAAGGCTAAATTCATTAGACCAACAAGGTATGTACAAATGGCTTGCTATTGTAGTCCATGTTGTTAAAAAGAATGGAAAGTTGCATGTTTGTGTGGATTTTAGGGACTTAAACGCGGCTACTCCTAAGGACATGTACGTCATGCCTATTATGGTTATGCTAATTGACTATGTGGCAAGGAACGAGTTGTTATACTTCATGGATGGCTTCTTTAGATATAATCAAATTTTGATAGACGAGGAATATGTTTTTAGCTTTCAGATGTCCTAGTTCTATTGGGACTTTTGAATGGCTGGTCATGTCTTTTTGGCCTGAAGAATGTTGGTGCCACATACAAAAGGGTTGTGAATGCAATTTTCCATAATATATTGGGACACCATATGGAGATTTACATCGATGATAAAGGGCCATGAATGCAATTTTCAATGATATGTTAAGACACCATATGGAGATTTACATCAATGATACAGTGGTGAAGTCAAAGTTGGCCTATGAACATTTAAAGAAGAGCTTCTAGAGAATGAGGCAACATCAACAAAAGTTGAATCCTCTAAAGTGTGCAGTTGGAGTACGTGCAAGAAACTTTTTGGATTTCTTGTACACCAGAGAGGAGTTGAGCTTTGACCATAACAAGTCTAAGGCAATCATGGTGGCTAAGCCACCACAAAACAAGAAAGAGCTTTAAAGGTTCTTAGGCCAGGTAAATTACTTGAAAAGGTTTTTCTCTCATTTGGCAAGGAAAACTAAATAGTTTTCAAATATGATTAAATTAAATGGTGAGGAAGAATTTAAATGGGAAGGCCAACAACAGGTTGCCTTTGATAAAATATAGGAGTATCTTTGTAATCCTCCAGTTCTCATGCCACCCACACTTGGCCATCCACTTAAGTTATATATATCAGCCACTCAAGAGTCCATAGCATGTTTGTTGACTCAAAACTAGAAGGGACAAGAGCAGGCTATTTACTATTTGAGTATAGTACTAAATTCACCAGAGACCAGGTACTCTCCAAATGAAAAGTTATATTTAGCTTTATATTTTGCTTGCACCAAATTGAGGCACTACCTTAACAAATCAAGGGTGTATGTAGTATCACAGACTGACTTAATGAACTACATGCTAAACAAGCCATTGATCACGGAAAGGATTGGTGAGTGGTCCATAGCCCTATCTTAGTTTTAACTAATCTATTTTTCTCAAAAATTTGTGAAAAGGCAGGTTCTAGTAAACTTTCTAGTGGATCATCCATCCCTAGAAGTTTAAACAGTTAAGGAAGTGTCATCGGAGATCTTTCTAACAGAAACCCAGCCCTGGGTATTGATATTTGATGGTTCCAATATAGATGTGTCAGCTGGAGCAGGGGTAGTAATCACATCTCCTAGTGGAACTAAGACCACTTTATCCTTTAACCTAGCTTTTGAGTGTATGAACAATCAAGTGGAGTATGAGGCCTTAATCATTGGGTTGGAGATTCTGCTAAAGCTCAGGGTAGAAAATGTGAAAGCAATTGGTGATTCTCAACTGATCCTCAAGCAGATAACAAAGGAGTATAAATGCAACAGTTTCATGTTAATGCCTTATTTTGCTATTACTATCTAATTGGTTGATTCTTTTCATACTATTGAATTTGAACATGTGCTTAGGGACTTAAATTGGGAAGCTGATGAATTGGCTCATATTGCATAAGGCATAAAGATGGGGGAAGCACAAGTTCATTGTCATAAAAAAAAGATACCATCCTTCAATAGCAGAAAGAGGAATCAACTTGTAAATGAAAGTTTTTGAGCATGTATTACATACATATTATGCAGCGGAATTTAAAATTTTTTAAAATCCAAAACAAGAGAATCGGCTTGTGCCAATTAAAACTAATTTAACAAAGCAAAATTCAGAAATTATACCTTTATAATTTCTTGATTTTTCTTCAACTTCTCTCCTTGTTGAGTTGTAACAAATCACAACAATCCAATATTGGATTGTCTCTAACAATATCCATGTGAAGAAGAGGAAATGAAACCATTAGGAAGATGGCTTGAACACACCTTAAAGTGCTAGTAATGATGTGTGTTCTTTTGAGAGAAAAATCAAACTCTTTAATTTTCTTGTTGTTTTCAAAAATTTTTCTTCTCCCAAAAATTTTTCCTTGTCTATTTTCTGTCTTTTGGGGTCTTTTAGATCGAAAAGAATATTAGTTTCATAGAGCAACAATTAAGAGAGGAGAAAATGAGGAGTTATATGAGTTATGGCCATTAAGGCCTAATAATGGCCAATCAGCCTACCAGGCCAATGTGCCCGCACACCCCCCGAGCGATTTTTTTTTCCGCAATCTTATCACGAACCGATTCGAAATAATTTTCTCATATTTTTGAATCCCATCCAAAGCCATTTTACTCATTCTTCACATCTCTAAAGCGTGTGACCCATTAGGTTCTCGATTATGTTGGCCACTTAAATTATCAATTAATTTAGGCAAGTCATAAGCGGTATTTAGTAACACATCATGACTCCCAATTAACCCGAAAGTCAAAGGTTTGACTACAAACCTTTCCATAGACAATTTCTGTGCAATTTATCCTTTCACCATTCTATACCCCACTCGGTTCAGAGTATGGATAATGTGTCAACTCTTGCTAGACTAACTACATCACACCTAGCTTAAGTGATGTTGGATCTTGTCCTTGAGACTCATTACTCTATTAGACATGTCACTGAAGACCATCTTCATGACATTTCCACTTTGGCTAGAGGTTCCTGAGTAATATCTCGACAAGTGGCCATGGGTATACACTTCGTCTATCTAGAGTGGTGAATCCTTTGTTGGCTACTTAATTACTTTTGAATACCTTAAGCTGTACCCAATCACCACCCTATGAGCAACTTTTATGAGTTAACAAGGAATAGAGTCAAAGTCCAAAATCAGTATCCAAGATATCCTTGAGTTCCTTAAGTCTAAGGATACTTGCACCATTGCTATGATGAGACTATCATTGATATTTGAATAGAATATCCATATGATTATCTCATAGAAGGTCATCCAATCTACTTGGCTACTCTTAGCAAGCTGCACATGTTAACTCTAAACATCTCATGCTTACAGATTATAAGATCTACTATTTGATCCAATCAAGGAATATAACATATGCTACTCTATCTGGATTAATAATATCCCGTCTCATTAATCCTATGACTAGGGATAATTTAGATACTAACATAACTACACATGATAAGAATCTCATTATCATGATCTCATCATGATTTCCTTCATGCTATGTTATGTATCAAGGACTTCATTAATTGATTTAAGATCATTATCAATTCATTAATAAATATGTACAATAAGTGCTAAAGGTGATTGCCTTTAGAGCACTTCTCTAACAATCTCTCACTTGCACTAAAGCCAATTGCCTTTATATTGAATTCCATAGGCAAATACATGAGAATCATATTTTCTTTGGGGAAGTGGCTTGCTTAGAGGATCAATTATATTCTGATCAGTGGGTACTTTCTCTACTTTTACATCATTCCTACTAATGATTTTTCTAATCAAATGGTATCTTCTGAGTACGTGTTTGGACTTCTAATGAGACCGTGGCTCCTTTGCTTACACAATAGCTCCATTGTTGTCACAATACAATTGTATTGGGCCAACAATGCTAGGAACCACTCCAAGTTCCATGATGAATTTCTTAATCCAAACTACTTCCTTTTGCTGCCTCGAAAGCTCCTATGTACTCTGCTTTAGTTATGGAATCAATAGTTGTTTCTTATTTGGAACTCTTCCAACTGACTGCTCCACCATTAAGTGTGAATATATAACCAGATTGGAATTTTGAGTCATCCTTGTCAGATTGGAAGTTGGCATCGATATACCAACTCACTATTAGGTCCCCATCTCCATATACTATGAATACATCCTTAGTCCTTTTCAAGTACTTAAGGATATTTTTAACAGTCACCCAATGACCCTCACCTGGGTTCGACTAGTATCTGCTTGTGACACTCAGAGCATATGATACATTAGGTCTTGTACATATTATAGCATATATGATTGATCCTATAGCCGAAGCATATGGAATCAGACTTATGCGTGTCCTCTCATCTTATGTCTTTGGACACATAAATGTTGAGAGGGTAATCCCATGGGTCATGGGAATGTATCCTCTCTTGGACTGCTCCATGCTAAACCTCTTAGCACCTTGTCGATGTATGTAGACTGTGAAAGACCAAGCAAATCTATCTCTATAGATCCTAATCCCCAAAATGTAGGCTGCTTTCCCAAGATCTTTCATGGAGAAATTCTTGGATAACCAGATTTTGACTGATTGTAAGACTAAGACATCGTTTCCTATTAGTAGTATGTCATCTACATATAATACAAGGAATACAATTGCACTCCCACTAATCTTCTTATATACACAAGGCACATCCAGATTTTGTGAGAAACCAAACTGTTTTATTGTCTCATCAAATCAAATATTCCAACTCCTGGATGCTTGTTTCAATCCATAAATGAATCTTTAAAGCTTGCATACCTTTTCACCATCTTTGGATATGAAGTCCTCTGGCTGTGTCATGTACACATCCTCGGATAGGTAATCACATTACCATCTATGTCGGTTTTCTTCTTAAAAATCCATTTGCACCCTATGGGTTTTATCCCTTCGGGTGGGTCAACCAAAGTCCATACTTAGTTTTCATACATGGAATCCATTTCTAACTTTATGGCTTGAAGCCATTTTTCAGATTTTGAACTATTCAGAACTTCTCCATAGGTTGTAGGCTCATCATCTTCTATGAGAAATACGTCATTACATTCGCTTATGAGAAATCCATATCTCTCTGGAACAGTGCGTATCATAGTTGACCTAGGAAGTTCTTGTGCTTCAGAAGGTTGATCTACTGTCTCTTTTGTATGAGCAATAGGCTCGGGATCAGGTAGTTGATTAGCATCTGCTTGAGCATCTTGAACTTCTTCAAGTTCAATTTTGCTCCCATTATCTCCTTGTAGAAGAAACTCTTTCTCCAAAAAGATAGCATATCTTGAAGCAAACACTTTTTGTTCCAAGGGGTGGTAGATTGATAACCATATGATGCTTTAGGATATCCCACAAACAAACATCGGTCAGATTTAGCTTCCAGCTTATCCGATATTGTTCACTTCACATAAGTAGGACAACCCCGAATTCTCATGCAAGAAAGTGTGGGCCTTTTGTTATTCCACATCTCATATGGAGTAACATATACTAACTTCGAAAGGACTCCATTCAAAATATAAACGACAGTCTCTAATGCATAACCCCAAAATGTTTAGGTAGTTCCGCAAAGCTCACCATTGACCTTACCATATCCAACAAAGTTCAGTTTCCCCTTTCAGCCACTCCATTGTGTTGTGGTGTGTAAGGTGGCGTCTATTGGGAAAATATCCAATTATCCCTATGATAGTCAAGAAATTCTTGGCTTAAGTATTCTCCACCCTGATCAGATTGAAGTGTTTAATGGTTTTCCCAAGTTGTTTCTCTACTTCATTTTTGAATTCTTTGAACTTTTTAAAAGCTTCAGATTTGTATCTCATAAGATACACATACCCAAATCTTGAGTAGTCATCAATAAAGGTAATGAAGTAGATGAAACCACCTTTGGCATGTGTGGATATTGGACCACATACATTTGAATGTATTAAGTCTAATAGTCCATTAGCACGTTCACCCTTTCCCTTAAAGGGCAATTTTGTCATCTTGCCTAGCAAGCAAGATTCACATGTGTCATATGATTCATAATCAAATGACCCTAAACTACCACTCTTGTGTAATTTAGCCATGCGCCCCTCACTTATATGGCTAAGACGACAATGTCATGAATAAGATGATTTCAACAAATCTTGTTTATGTCTCTTATTGTCATTGATATTTAAAATTGGATTTGACATATCTAATATGTATATACTATGGCGTAATGTACTACTAGTATAAAAAATACCATTCAACATAATAGAACAACAATTGTTACTAAAAGCCAAATGGAAATCATCTTTATATAAACTAGAAACAAAAATTATGTTTTTAGTCAAAGCGGGTACATAAAAGCAATTGTCCAGATTTGAAATAAGCCCACTAGGGAGGGTTAATACATAATTTCCTACACTAATGCATCAACCCTTGCTTCATTTCCAATGTGCAAGTTCGACTCTCCCTTATTGAGCTGCTTACTATTCCTTAGGCCCTGCATATCAGTGCATATGTGTGAGCCATAACCGGTATCTAATACCCATATATTATTATTAGAAATAGTATTAACCTCAACGACATAAATACCTGAAGTAGATGGGGCATCACATGCCTTCTTCTTCAAGGATTTTAAGTAGGCCTTGCAGTTCCTCTTCCAATGGCCATCCTTGCCACAATGGAAGCAAGTCCCTTTTGGGGCAGTCTCTTTGGCCTTCTTCTTCGCCACGCCACCCTTAGGATTTATGGACTACTTCTTCTTCTTTTGGTTCTTCTTCTTGTAACCAGAAGAGTCCATTAGCATCACAGCTTTACTGTCCTTCTTGATAGATGGCTCAGCTGTCTTGAGCATATTGATCAGTTCAGGAATAGTGGTGGAAATATGGTTCATCCTATAGTTAAGAACAAAATGAGCATAACTATCGGTTAAACCACTGAGAATTAAGTCAATACTTAATTCATGGTCCGTCACAAATCCCAAGGAGGCTAACCTCTCAATATAGCTTTTCATCTTCAGAGCACATTGCAGTGGAGATGTCCCCTCAATCATCTTGGAGTGGAAGAGCAACTTAGAGATCTTGAACCTTTCGGATCATGCTTGGTCGTCAAAAAGCTCCCTATGATGATAGATCATGGTGTTAGCGTCCATAGTCTCATGCTGCTTTTGCAAATTTAATGACATAGTAGCAAACATAATACAACTTGCCATCTCACTATCATCGAGATGCTTCTTGTAAGCCTTCTGAACCTCTTCAGAACCATCAACAGTAGGGGAATTGGGAAATGGCTCATCCAAGACAAAGAACAATTTTTTCGGATTTGAGAACTATTCTCAGATTCCTAAGCCAGTCCAGGAAATTAGGTCCAGCCAACTTGTTTGTTTCCATTAAAGATCGCAAATTCACACTTGTAGACATGATGTTGATTTTAGCAACCTAGATATGAAAAGAGAATGTTAGAATGTACGTGAAAATGCATGATTATTAGGTCTTTAATAAATTGCATTATAACTTCCACTATTTTATTGTGAGTCCGTAGCCCTCACTATGAACCCGAGAGAACCTATATGGAAGTTCTCCTAGTGGGTTGATATGCAATTTGCTAAGAATGAACTTGAGGCAACTCAACAAACCATTCTTAATTTAGTTGGTTGGTATATGATCCATACCAATTGCATTTTTATGCAACTATCGAATCTTATGCTATCAACTATTTGATGTGCACACACACATTTGGCTATCAACTCTTGATATGTGCACAGCTTATGTACACTTATCCAACTTCGCCTCCAATACTCATCGACCTTGGCGCAAATCCAACAAATCAATGATATTGGTTAAGTCCAACCCATTAAATATGAAATCTAATTTCAATGGTTCGAACATATTCTTATAGAGTGAGCTTGAGGCAACTCAACAACTCTAACTCTAGAAGATCTCTGATTCTCTCCACATTAATGGAAGACGTAAGACATAATTATTTATTTAGCGAGAGATTTTATTAATTTAATCTCATCATGTTATTATTGCTTGATTTTATATATCATATATTCATCACATAGATATATATATAGTTACATTAACTATATGACATGATTATGGACATACTAAAATCAATCTCTTGAGCCAAATAGAGATTGACTAGGTCTTACCTAGGTATATGCATGAATTACAACCCAAAAATAGAAATCAAATTCCTACTTCTAAGTTTTCTTGTTAATTGCACCATCTCCTTTGCATCTTCATTCTATCCTAATCATGTGTAATCTAATTACACATTTCAAATATAGAAAACCTCAATTTACATTTGAGGAGAGTAAGATGAGAAAAGAAATAAATGAGAAAGAAGAGATAGGCAGGGACACACATACCCTATTTACCATAAAACAAAATCATGCATGCTCAATCACATTAGGCCTAAGTCCATAATCATCCATCATGCTTTTCTATACACCCCTAGTATGCATTCTCTAATACATAAAATTAAAATAAAATAGGTAGTGATAATTTTAGATTTCACAATTGAAAGTCGATTGAACACTTGAACTGAAATTGCCTACTTTTGTTGTTTCGTTCCATTTAATTTTGTGTATCATTTTAATATGAAATTTAATAATTAATCAAATTAAATTGAATTCTATATTTCTAGAATTAAATCAAAATTAATTCACCTTAAAATCAAATTAATATGATGTAAAAAATTAAACAATTTAATTTTAACATACATGCCACTTTCTAGTCATACTAGATATGCCATTTGCTCAACTTTCAAAATTTCCAGAACTTCAAATCATCATTATAAGTATCTTTAGATCAGCTCAAGTCCACCAAAATAATTTTGGCACAAGCCAAAATCATTAGGACAAACGAACCAACACATAAGACGCTCAAAACAGCCCATTTACCGTCTATAATTAATTTGGAAATTTAAATTCGAGCAAATTGATTTTGGCATGCATTTAACATCAAAATAACATATTTTAATCATATTAAAATTTTTCAAAGGTTCTGGAAATGAAATATTCATATACAAAAAAATCAAACAAAACAGTCCCGCAGGGTACTTAAAACAACTTCGTTTGGTGTTTGTTTAAAAAATTACTTAAAACAATTTTTTAATTAACTATTTGACACTTCTAGAGGCTTAAAACATTCTCAATGTGTCTAAATAATTTTTTCATAATCAAATTACAAGAAAAATATGAACATCACATGTTCATCAACTATGCAATTTTGAACTATTTTGTAATAAATTTGAAATTAATTATTTGAATCATACTCAAACCATTTTTCAATCAATATAATCATTCTCAATCATCTCATGATCAAATCATATAAAGAAAAATATGTAAAACAAATTTTGCAAATTAATTTCAATTTTACAAATCAAAAGATCCAAAATCATCAAAACCATGCAATCCAATTGCACCTTAAATTAAAAATAATTTTAATGGGCACAAGGAGGCTCTAATACCAATGAAGGGTTTTGAGCATGTATCAAATACATATTATACTGCAGAAAATAATATTTTTCAAAATCCGAATCAAAGGATTCTACTTGTGCCAATTAAAACTAATTTAATAAAGCAAAATTCAGAAATTATACCTTTATAATTTCTTGATTTTTCTTCAACTTTTCACCTTGTTGGGTTATAGCAAACCACAATAATCCAATCTAGGATTGTCTCTAACAATATCCACGCAAAGAAGAAAGAATGAAACCATTAGGGAGATGACTTGATCACACCTCAAAGTGCCAGAAATGATATGTGTTCATTTGAGAGAAAAATTAACTTTTTAATTTTTCTTGTTGTCTCCAAAAAATTTTTTTAGATCTAAAAGAATATCAGTTTCATTGACCAAAAATTAAGAGAGGAGAAAATGAGAGTTTTTTGGTTTAATGGCCCTTTAGGTTTATAGGTAATCACATTACCATCCATATCGGTTTTCTTTTTGAAAACCAATTTGCACCCTATGTGTTTTATCCCTTCGAGTGAGTTAACCAAAGTCCATACTTGGTTTTCATTCATAGAATCCATTTCTGACTTCATGGCTTGAAGCCATTTGTTAGATTCTAAACTATTCAGAACTTCTCCATAGGTTGTAAGCTCATCATCTTCTATGAGCAATATGTCATTTCGTTCGCTTATGAGAAATTCATATCTCTCTAGAACAGTGCATATCCTAGTTGACCTATAAAGTTCTTGTGCTTCAGAAGGTTGAGCTAATGTCTCATTTGTATGAGTAGCAAGCTCGGGATCAGGCAGTTGATCAGTGTCTGCTTGAGCATCTTGAACTTCCTCAAGTTCAATTTTGCTCCCATTATCTCCTTTTAGAAGAAACTCTTTATGCAAAAAGATAGCATGTCTTGAAACAAACAAGTTTTGTTCCAAGGGGTGGTAGAATTGATATCTAGATGATGCTTTAGGATATCCCATAAATAGACATCGGTCATATTTAATTTCCAGCTTATCTGATATTGTCCGCTTCATATAAGCAGGACAACCCCAAATTGTCATGTAAGAAAGTGTGGGCCTTTTGTTATTCCACATCTCATATAGAGTAACATCAACTGACTGCGAAGGGACTACATTCAAAATATAAATGGCAGTCTCTAGTGCATAACCCCAAAATATTTAGGTAGTTCCACAAAGCTCATCATTGACCTTACCATATCCAACAAGGTTCGGTTTCTCCTTTCAGCCACTCCATTGTGTTGTGACATGTAAGGTGGAGTCCATTGGGATAATATCTCATTATCCCTAAGATAGTTAAGAAACTCTTGGCTTAAGTATTCTCCACCCCGATCAGATTGAAGTGTTTTAATGCTTTTCCCAAGTTGTTTCTCTACTTCATTTCTGAATTCTTTGAACTTTTCAAAAGTTTCAGATTTGTATCTCATAAGATATACATATCCAAATCGTGAGTAGTCATCGATAAAGGTAATGAAGTAGATGAAACCACATCTGGCATGTGTGGACATTGGACCACATACATCTGAATGTATTAAGTCTAATAGTCCATTAGCACGTCCACCATTTCCCTTAAAGGATAATTTTGTCATCTTGCCTAACAGCAAGATTCACATGTGCCATTTGATTTATAATCAAATTACCCTAAACTATCACTCTTATGTAGTTTAGCCATGCACCTCTCACTTATATGGCCAAGGCGACAATGCCATAAATAACATGATTTTAACAAATCTTGTTTATGTCTCTTATTGTTATTGATATTTAAAATTGGATTTGGCATAGCTAATATGTATATACCATTGCATAATGTACCGCTAGCATAAAGAATATCATTCAACATAATAGAACAACAATTGTTACTAAAAGCCAAATGGAAACCATCTTTATTTAAACTAGAAACATAAATTATGTTTTCAGTTAAAGTGGATACATAAAAGCAATTGTCCAAATTTAAAATAATCCCACTAGAGAGGGTTAATACATAAGTTCCTACAGCTAATGTAGTAACCCTTGCTCAATTTCCAACGCGCAGGTCCGACTCTCCCTTATTGAGCTGCTTATTGTTCCTTAGGCCCTGCATATTAGTGCATATGTGTAAGCCACAACCGGTATCTAATACCCATATGTTATTATTAGAAACAATATTAACCTCAATGACATAAATACCTGAAGTAGATGGGGCATCAAATGCCTTCTTCTTCAAGGACTCCAAGTAGGCCTTGCAATTCCTCTTCTAATAGCCATCCTTGCCACAATGGAAGGAAGTCTCTTTTGGGGCAGTCTCTTTAGCCTTTTTCTTAGCCAAGCCTCCCTTAGGCTTTATGGATTGCTTCTTCTTCTTTTGGTTGTTCTTCTTAGAACTAGAAGAGTCTATTAGCATCATAGCCTTATTGTCTTTCTTAATAGATGGCTCAGTTGTCTTGAGCATATTGATCAGCTAAGGAATAGTGGTGGAGATATGGTTCATCCTATAGTTAAGCATAAAATGTGCAAAACTATTGGTCAAACTAGTTAGAATTAAGTCAATACTTAATTCATGATCCATCACAAAACCCAAGGTGGCCAACCTCTCAATATAGCCATTCATCTTCAGTGCATATTGTAACACCTTATACTTATGGATATCACTTATACTTATATCATGTTATCGTATATTGCATAGAATAAGACAATATTCTATTTATAGTAAGGGATGAATTTTTTTTTTAATCATATAACAATATCACTTTGTAGCATTTACAATCCAAAAGATAAAAGACATATCCCTATATATATGTGAAATGCAAGGAGAGAGATTGGTGAGACTTGGTCGGTGACCTGTGATCCATATCTTCTATATGGTATGCCCCTCCAAAATAAGCTAATTACTCGACTCTTCCTAAAAAATGATGCAATTTGGTGAGTTGCAGCTCAATGAGAATAATCATCAAAACTTTCTAAAGTACTAAGAAAATTACAATTACAAGTAATAATCGCCATTCCTATGCATTTTTCATGTCATTCTATTTATTAATATCATATGAATATAAATAATATTAAATCACATAAATATTTCATTCGCTTATGCTTATGTCATTTTCTTTTTGTTGTGACCAGGCTAAACAAACACTGTCCCGGGTTTCTATGTGAACATTTGCATTTGCTAGCTACCTTGATAATTTGTAATATTTACCCATTTGTTAGGCTATATGCCTTTTCTTTTGCTTTTGAACATTTGTTTGGGCCATAGGCCTCTTCTTTTGCTTTACAATGCCATTTAGCTAGTCACAACGCCTTTTTAGTCCATATGGATGTGCATTTGCAACAATCATTGCTTAATCGTTACATTTACATTCAACATAATCTCATTGGCCTTATCATATCAATTATGTAATTGAAATAAAAGCAAGTTAGGTCAAATAGCACGTAGCACACAATAATCACACGTACCAAAGAAATCATTTGATAATTAAACTCACATTTTTTTTGATATTGAGCCTCTAACTTGTTGTCTTTCACTTCCTTAGGGGTCTCCAATATGATGTGAGCCTAACTGAATGTATACTTGGTCAATTGGTAGCTAAATAAACTTAGTGAAACTTAAACAAATTGAAATATGCATAATATGGACCAATAACTAGGGTTTGGTATTATGACAGTGTGACCTTCATGTGTTAAGTAGCTTATAACTTTTTCTATTCTAGTCCAATTTGTATGATTCTTATTTCTAATTAAAGCTAACATGTAGCGCTATAACATATATAAATTTTAGAACAAATTGAACCGTTTATAATTTTTGATGCAATTTATATTAACGTTCTATTTTCTATCATGTTTCTGCCCTTAGGCAGTTTTGGGCCACCAATTTTGCTTCTTCATATCTCACAACGTGTAAGTCATATTTTTTGAAACTTTTTATAACCATAGATATGTTAAAATGGAACATTTTTCATGTTGATAATAATTTTCATCCATTCTGCCTCTAAGGTTCTCATATGGTGGGGTACTTTTGACTGGTTAGAAACATGGTTGGCATCTAGACCAGTATGATTTGTGAAGGCTATAACTCCCAATTTACATAACATATTGAGGTTTAATTTGAGCCAAAATTTAGCTAAACATATACTATACCTTTTATGTTTTGATCATTTGCGTATAATGTCTATAAGGAGCTCCAAAATGGGTAAAAAATTGATTGGATCTGCACAAGACACTAAGCAGGCAGCTCAAATGTGGAATAGACATGACTCTTTTGCCCATAACTCAACATCCGTACACAATATGGTAATAAAATTTAATGTACAACGAGATAACCCAAATATCTACAACTTTTATGTTTTAAGTTTCCTTAAATATTGATTCTATCATATATAACAATAATCAAAACAATAGATGATTCAGCTAGGTTTCACAATTGAACCAGTTTTAGTCCGATGCCAATATCTTTCAATAAAAAATAAATCATGCAAAAATATTTATATGGCCATAAACCTAAGACATAAAATATAACTTTGATGTTTGGTATTTCTCCAAAATCAGTTTCTATCATGAAGGAAATGGAGCACCGATATACTGCCCCCAAAACCTAATTCTAGAAGTGATATAGTCACCTTATACTACCTAAACCATGATCCAACAACATTTAAATTATGATTATCAATAAAAGGAAACAATAAATAACTCACCTTGTGACCAATTATGGCTGAGCTTTTAGAAGAAATTGGAAACAAAAATGGAGAGGAACAGAAGAAGAAACTGGTGGTGTACAAGAGGCCAAAGACAGCTTTTTCTCCAAGTTAGCCGACTTAAAACTTCTTTTTCCTTATTTTTTACTTTTTTGATTTAATTAATTAATTAATTATTATTTTCTCTACATTTTTACATATACCTAGTCAATGCCAAAATACTATCTAGTGAAATTGTTCAATCTAATTAATATGACTATGCCGAATTTCATTTATTTCAATTTAATCATTTTATCCCAATTATTTATAATACTTTATAATACTTATAACTAGACATGTCGACTTAGTACCTATTGTGATAAACCGACCTGTGGCAAATTTACTTCGTGAGCATATCTAGCTAAAATCCCTCTGTATGCATGTGTTTCGTGTGAATGACGTATATAAAATGACTATGTCCAAATGAAATGCGTGTAATAATGCATGTATAAGTGGCCGATGGTGTTACAATACCTACCAACTATCGAATCTTGTGCTATCAACTAATTGATGTGTGCACACAAATTGGCCTATCAACTCTTGATATGTGCACATCTCATGTACACTTACCCAACTTCACCTCCAATACTCATTGACCTTGGCGCAAATCCAACAAATCAATGATATTGGTTAAGTCCAACCCATTAATCATAAAATCTAATTTCAATGGTTTAAACATATTCTTATAGAGTGAGCTAGAGACAACTCAACAACTCTAACTCTAGAAAAACTATGGTTCTCCCCACATTAATGAAAGGTGTAAGACATAATTGTTTTTTTAGTGAGAGATTTTGTTAAATTAGTCTCATCATGTTGTTATTGCATGCTTTATATATATATCATACATTCATCACATGGATATATAAAGATAATTACATTAACTATATAGCATGATTATGGACATACTAAAATCAATCTCTTGAGCTATGAAGAGATTGAATAGATCTTATCTAGGTATATGCATAAATTACAACTCAAAAATAGAAATCAAATTCCTACTTCTAAGTCTACTTGTTTATGACATCATCTCCTTTGCTTCTTGCTCAATTGCATCTCAATTCTTTCCTAATCCCATGTAATCTAATTATATATTTCAAATATAGAAAACCTTAATTTACATTTGAAGGGAGTAAGATGAGAAAAGAAATATATAAGAAAGAAGAGATAGACAGAGACACGTAAACTCTATTTACCATGGGCTCGTAGCGCACAAGCTTGTTGTGGGCTAGTATGCACTGCTAGCCTAGCCCACTTCTATGCTCACATTGAGCATCTCATGCTCATGATGCCTTTCATGTCCGCAAAGCTGTCCAGTCCAAATTTTCTTTGTTAAACTTGGGTCAAATCTAAGGCCCATTTTACTCTTTCATTGAACTCTTCTATGCATGTGAGCCAATAGGTTCTTGGTTATGTTGGCCACTTAATTTATCATATAATATTGAGCAAGTTAAAAGTAGTGTCTAGCCATACATCATGACCCCCAATTGACTGGAAAGGTCAGTGGTCTAACTCGAACCCTTCCACAGAACAATTGTTTGTGCAATTTATCCTTTCATCTCACTATACCCTACTTGGTTCAGAGTATGGACAATGTGACAACTCTTACTAGACTGACTACATCACACCTAGTCCAAGTGATGTTCATTTTTTGTCCATGGTACCCATTACTCTAATAAGATGTCCTTGAAGACCATCTTCAAGACATGTCCACCTTGCGCAAGGATTTTTGAGTAATGCTTTCTACAAGAGGCCACAAATATACTCTCCTTCTATTAGGAGTGATGAATCCCTTTTTGTCTACTCAACTACCTTCGAATACCTCAAGCTATATCCAATCACCTCCCTAAAAGCGACCTCTAAGAGGCAACAAGGAACATAGTCAAAATATAGAATCAGTATCCAAGATAACCTTGAGCGCCTCAAGTCTAAAGATACTTGCACCATTTCTATGATGAGACTACCACTGACACATGAATAGATAATCCATGTGATTGTCTCATGGCAGGTCATCCAATGTACTTGGTTACACTTAGCAAACATCCATATGTTAACTTTAAACATCTCATATATATAGTTTATGAGATCAACTACTTGATCCAATCAAGAAGTATAACATGTGTTAATCTATCCGGATTAACAATGTCCCATCCTGTTAATCCTTTGACTAGGGATAATTTTGATATAAACACATTTACACATGATAGGAATCTCTCCATCATGATCTCATCATGATTTCCTTCATGTTATGTTATATATCATGGACTACATCATTTGGTTTAAGATCTATATAAATTCATATACGCATGAACACCAATATAATGCAAGAATGCCTATGTGCATTTGTACATTAAGTGCCTAAGGTGATTGCCTTTAGGGCACCTCTCTAATAACTACTTCAGTAAATGGGTGGAGGCAGTTCCGCTAAAGAAAACCAAACAAAAAGATGTCATTCAATTCATCAAAGAGCATATCATTCACAGGTTTGGCATTCCTCACATAATTACTATTGACTAAGAGACTATGTTCATGGGTAAAGAGATGAAAGATTTTGCAGAGGATTATGGCATCAAGCTTTTCAACTCAACGCCATTCAATGGTCAAGCAAATAGACAGGCAGAGGCTTCTAACAAAGTGCTTATTAGAATTTTGGAGAAGATGCTTGAAGATAATCCTAGAGATTGACATAGAATTCCAACAGAAACTCTATAGGCATACAGAACCTCCAAAAGGAGTTCAACTAGGGTAAGTCCATTTGCACTAACTTACTTAACAAGGATGTTAGTAACAATTAATTTGATTGTCAAGATCAAAATAGAGAGCAATCACCCTAGGGTTAACAATCTCCCCCTTTTTGATTTTGACAATCAAACTAGACAAAAATATTAAATTTATAGATATATAATCAAATTAACATATAGAGTAACATGTATTCAAAGTTTCATATCATTTGAGGATGCAAAACATATTAATAAGCAAAAGTAAAAAAAAATCAACCTTAAAAATTTTAAATTTTTTCTTAGATGTTACTTCTCCCCCTTTGTCAATATCAAAAAGAATGAGATATGTAAAAGACAAAGACAATTTTATTAATGAAATAAAGAAGATACATAATTGTGGATAAAAGAAAATGTAAAACACAAATTCCTAACTAATATTCACCCTCTTCTTCATCATTACCCTCGTCTTCATCTCCACCATCCTCTTCTACCTCATCACCTTGCTCCCCTCAAATGGTGGGGCTTGTTAAAAGCTATGGGTACATACATTTAAGTTGAGTTGCCCTTGCATGCTTTGAATGTTAAGGTGGAGATGTTGCATCATATCCTTCAAAGTGGTGAAGGATTGCATTTGAAAGTCATAAAGACTTTGCAAAGTAAGTTGTTATGGTTGAGAAGGTGGTGGTAGAGGTGGCATCTCTTGTACACTTGGGCCTTCTCCTCCTATAGACAATCTTGCCCTTTTTCTTATTGCTTCTTGTGTGGCCTTTTGGGCACCATGTTCCCCAAAGGTGTAAAAGAAGGAGTCAATATCCTTGGAAGGTCGCTCAATCACCTTGCAATTCAAAAGATATTGGATATCCAAGAAGCTTTCATATTGAGAGTGAGAAGAAGTGAGAAGTGCACAATTTTCTTGCGTCATAAGTTTGAGATGCCTTGCAAGAAAGGTAATTTGGGCATGAAGTGAAATGGTGCCCTTGGTGGTGGAGGCCATGGACTGAAATTTATCTAGGAGAAGATGTGCCATGTCTGTAGGCCTATTGTGAACCATGGCATAGATGTAGAGAAGGTCTTCATGGGTGACTTTCTCATTGCTTTCACTCCTTGCGTTGATGGTGAAGGTGATGATTCGATGGAGGATGAAGTGAGAAAGAGTCTTGATGTGCTTGGCATTTGATCTTTTGTCAAGCCTTGTTTCAAGAGAAATCTCTTTCCATACATCAAGAGGAGAGAGATGCATGGCTTATGTGTTGATGAGACCCTCCTTTGTGAACCCAAAGGCATCAACAAGTTGATGCTTTGTCTTGTGGTTGGCCAAAGAGACAAAATTGAAGCCCATAATAGCTAAGAGGGTGTTTGACATCCTTGATGACTTGGAGAATGGAGAGAAACTCAATGGCGAGTTCATCATGACCATCTTCAAAGGCCGTGATGAATATAGTCCACCCCATCTTGTCAAGTGTGCCCAAAATTTCATCCTTGACACCCAATTTGTCAAGATCTTCAACATTAAGGATTTTATTGGAGATGAACTTCTTGGATTGTATGTTGGCATATCTTTTCTTTTCCTCCTTAGAGAAGGCATTGAAGATGTCTTGAAAGGATGTCAATTGGGTAGAAGACGCCACCCCTTTGCCTTTGGAGGCTCTTGAATTGGAAGTGCCAACCTTTGGTGCCATTAAGAGAAAAAGAGTTTGGAGAGAATATGAAGATTTTGGAGAAAAGTTAGAAGTGAGAAAGAGTATTGATGCAATTGTGAAGGGAGGAAGGGAAATAGTGAAGTATTTATAGGGGATGAAGAGTTATGTTACCGTTTGGGAGAAATAAATGTAAAAAAAAAAAACTGATTGGTGGCAGTTATAAAAAGGCTGCCATCGAGGGAGTCCTGATCGGGACATAAGGGTTCCCAATTGGGAACCCTCTAACAATCGAAAAAAAAATAAATTTTGATTGAGTCTTGAGGGGGACAGAAGACTTTCCCGAGCATGTACATTAGAAACGGTCCAACGGTAAAAAAATTTTAAACGTCCCGACCGGGAAGTGGGGTTTCCCGATCGAGAGATGAGAAGTTCCAATGGTCAAATTGATGATCAGGAAGTCGCGAGCGGGAGGCATTATGTCCCGAGCAGGAAAACTGTTTCCTGAGCGGGAGTTTAGGGGTTTTCGAGAATTCTTAGGAGAAAAAGAAATTTTCTATGCCTAAAGTTCAGAATTCACATAATGCCTGTAAAGAACATACAAGAATAACAAATAGTATACAAAAATAAGATTTAAAAGTTACTTAATTCAAGGTGCTTCCATCAAGCATACGAAGCTCTCTTTTTATAAAACAAAACCTTTCATCATTTAGAGGCTTGGTAAAAATGTCTGCAAGTTGGTTTTCAGTGTCAATAAAATCTAACACTACATCACCGTTTTGAACATGATCCCTTAAGAAATGATGTCTAATGTCAATGTGCTTGCTTCTAGAGTGTTGAATGGGATTTTTAGAGAGGTTTATGG
>CATIWF010028852.1:0-13158 GCA_949630135.1 Balakata baccata
TACATATCAATTACATATGTGAAAATGAAATCAAGATGTTAATTATTCCAATGGAGAGGAAAATAGACTTTGGGACCATAATGACAAGCATTTGTCATCTGTATTTTTGAGTTTTGATTGACTATATATATGCATTCGGTTTTTAGCCAAAAATGCATAATTTCTATTTGGTTGCAAGTCATTTTCTCAGCTTTCCAATTGCCATATTTTCCTTTCATTATCTTATGTCACTCCCATTTATCAATGCCTCTAATAAGAAATACTTATTTATCCATTAAAAAAATAATAAATAAATAAAAAGAGAAATTTGACAACTTCAAAATTTTACTGACGAGGTATCTGAATCCTTGCAGACTCGTGGCATGTGAATGCGGTGAAGGGTAACTAAATCAAACTCACCTGCTGCCTACCTCACAATCGACTCTCAAACACCCAAATCAACAGGCAATCAATCGCACGTTGTGAACCCACGAAGAGATAGATATTGAGATTATATATTCATCGCCCCAATCTTTATTACAACGGTTAAAAATCAAATGCCTTAAAAATTTATCAATAAATTTCATTTCTCCTTGACATCTCTGGACTTTCCTTCACCGACCTCCCTTGCAATTCAAGCCACTTCTCTTTCCAGCTTCTAATCCGTATAAAAAGTTGAAAACTCGTTCCAATTCTTGAGTCTCCACAGAAACTTATTTGTTTCGATTCAGTATTGTTTCCAGAGAGGAGAGAATGGCTAGTGAGGATCCTGAGAGGGGAACTAAGAACAGAGGATATTATAGCAACAATCCCAATTCCTATTATGTCGAAACCTCGGATAAGCAATGGACTTCATGGTTGATTCCTATGTTTGTTGTTGCAAATATTGCTGTCTTCATTGTGGCTATGTATGTCAACAATTGTCCCAAAAACAATCTGGGTCTTGAGGGTGGCTGCGTCGCCAAGTTTCTCGGCAGATTGTCGTTTCAGCCTTTGAAAGAGAACCCTTTGTTTGGTCCTTCTTCTTCCACGTGAGTTTTTTTTTTTGGGTGCTTAAATTTGTTGAATTTATTGGTTTTCTGATGTGGGTTTTGATTGGTTTCTTCATTTGGATTCTTTCTGCTTGAGTTTATGGTTTTGGAATTCTGCAACTTAGGCTTTTTAACTTCAGTTGCTATATAATTGGGACGGGGGAATATCTCTTTCTGTAGTTTTAGCTCCTTTTACCCTTTAAAAATTGATTCAGGACTGCATTCTCCTCCTCTCCCCTTTGAAAGTTTCTCGTATAAATCGTAATATTTGGTTAGTGAGTTAATGAATTCTTATGGGGGTTATGTGTATAATACACCTATTTGAAGTTTATGCTGAAAATTTTTGCTTTCATGCAATCTTTTTTCCATTAGTTATAAGAAATCTTCTGCTTTTTCAATGCTTTTTTTTTGTTTAATTCTCTTGAACATTTTTATTTATTGAATATGGGTAATTTACTTATTTAATTGGTAGTCCATTTCATTGATTTTAAGGCATCAGCGAAAAATGCCTGTACGATTACATCATGGGCCTGTTCTAATGCTCTAGAGAGTTGCTGAGAGTTGCTAACAATATGCTTTTCTAAGCAACATTATTAAATCCTTCTATGTTGGGTATGTGTGAAATGTTAAGATGATCAGAATAAGCGACCAGATTAACAAAGTTTTGTCCTTTTCCATGAATGACTTGTCAACAAGATCACACTTTGCCAGCTTTCTGCTATTTCTTCTACTGAAAGAAGTAGTTGTGAGGATGCCTTTTATCTTTATACAGAAAATGTGAGGTTACTTCTTGCTCTTCTAAACTTGTTGCAGGGAAGGTGTAAGATTAAATTTAACATCTTTGCATTGGTTGAATGGATGGATTATGATAAATTATATGGGCTGTACTCATCCAAATATCCTTCTAAAGGAATTACCTGGTTGGTTGATTGGAGATGTTATAATATGTGAAAGAATCTTCATTTGACTTGAGATTAAGGCAAAAGATTAAGCAAAAATTGGTCTTACTTTGGGATGGAAGTTAGAAGTACCGACTTTTGGGAATTTTTGCAATTTATTATTTAAATCACTGCCTTGTATATATTGTGTAGCACATTATGATCATCCTTGTTATGGTGGATAAGATGAGTAATGCATGACTGCTGCAGCACTTTTCAAATGCTGCTGAATATCATTGGAGTTTTCTTATATAATATGTAGCTGTATTCTGATCTTTTTCTTTCTTTATCTTGCTCTGCATGTGTAGCGTACTCTGTATATGGCAATTACCTTATCAGAAGATTTTGACCAGTATTCTTTGGCTCCTTATGCTGCAATTTATTAGTGCTGAACAATCATTCTCCTAACATCTCAAATTATCCTTCTTTCTTTGATATTCATTGGTAGAAATAAGATGAGTTATGACTTTTAAGCTTAATACCGTGTAAAATGTGCAGATTGGAAAAAATGGGAGCGCTGGAATGGGACAAAGTAGTGCATCAGCATCAAGGATGGAGGCTTGTCACCTGTATGTGGTTGCACGCGGGGGTTATACATCTGCTTGCAAATATGCTGAGCCTGATTTTTATTGGGATTCGCCTTGAACAGCAATTTGGATTTGGTACATTTTCTTTCCTTTATGCTTTAATTTTTGCATTAAATATGTTAGTAGATTTTACAGATTTACATGAAAACATTCTAACATGTGTTTTCATATAATCTTGCAGTGCGAGTTGGGTTAATCTACCTATTATCTGGACTCGGGGGGAGCATATTGTCAGCACTCTTCATTCAGAAGAACATTTCTGTGGGTGCTTCAGGTGCCTTATTTGGCCTTCTTGGGGCAATGTTGTCAGAGCTTCTTACTAACTGGACAATCTATAGTAATAAGGTATCCTGCCAATCCATGAAATGGAGTTACTCATGTAATGATTTATATATAGAAACCAGCCTTTTGGTAATCAAATTTTCTTTTGTTGAGGCACATAATATATAAATCTTGCTCTTGCAGATTGCAGCTCTATTGACTCTTGTGATCATCATAGCCATCAACTTGGCTGTAGGAATTCTTCCACATGTCGACAACTTTGCACACATAGGAGGTTTCTTAACTGGTTTTCTTCTGGGTTTTGTCGTACTACTACGTCCACAGTTTGGGTGGCATGAAAGCCGTCATCTTCCTGTTGGTGCTCGCGTGAAATCTAGGCACAAGGCTTACCAGTATGTGCTCTTGTTGGTTGCCCTCGTTTTGCTTGTTGTTGGGTAAGTTCTAATGAAACCACAATTCTTCTCGTATAGATCTTTTGCAATTGTCCCTAAAGGCCTAATTATCCATACCATAGTATCAGAACTAGTAAGGCTAGAGAAAGGTTGGAGGGAAACTAATTTCTTTGGTGTTTCGTTTCCATGCATGCTGCAGTTTTACAGTTGGATTGGTGATGCTGTTTAGAGGAGTGAATGGGAATGATCATTGCAGCTGGTGCCATTATCTAAGTTGCGTGCCTACCAGTAAATGGAAATGTGATAATTGATGGGAGTCTTCTTGTTTATTGGATAAAAATTTAGGAACCTTGTTATTGGATTTTTTTTTCTCTCTCTAACATCTTAGCTGATTTCTATTTATGGTTCATTTGTTTTCTTTATGAGTTCACATATGTAAATGAATATTATATGGCAATTGCACTGGTAATTTGGACGTGAGAGAGTAATGTTCTATAGTTATGTTTTCAGATTGTTCTGCAGTCATTTTGAATCTTGATGTTCCTTTATGTATCATGTTACAACTCTATGGTCTGGGTTAGCCCAAAAATAAGCCCAGTCCTGAAAGGAAAAGGAAATAGTGGCGTCGCCCGGATTCGAACCGGAGACCTTCAGTGTGTTAGACGGACGTGATAACCAACTACACCACGACACCGTTGTGGCTATAACTTGGTGGGCCTAGTATGAGATAGTTTCAAAAGAGCCAACGGTTGAAATGATGATAAAGATACCCCAAACAAGCAAAGCACTGTTTTTTGCTCTAAAAGAAAGAGAACCCTCTGGTAATGCTGCAATCTGAAAATCCAGTATAGAAACTACAAGGGCATCTTTCAGAAGATAGCATTTTATTGAGGTACATAATACAGCATAATGCAGATTCCGTAGGGCCAAGTGAAAAATAATTGAGAAGAATGAAACAAGGCGGTTGAAAAGGACCACAACATAACATGAACAAAAACAGAAACTGCCCAACCCATGACCTACGCCCCTACTCAATGTTCCCATTTCATCCTACGGTCTGTGGGACTGATGAGTTGCATTAATTGGCCATACGTGACCGTAGGGCCGTATCCATTTGCTGGCTCTGAGTTGGAAGTTGATACGGTAAGCACCGCAACCAGTCAACCACCATCATCATCTAGCATCAAATCATTTCCAATCTGTAACAACGGTGTTGAAATGCTATCTTCTTGCAAATCTTGTGTGGGCCATCCTTCTATATGACAATATTAACCTTGAATGATTTACCATTTTCCATGCGTCTCCCCAAACAATTAAATACAAGATGTCCATTTGATTTAGTAATGTTTGGTCAGAGTTTAACTAAAAACAATGTGAACTTGAAGCACTTCTTACAAAAACTACAACAGCATTCCACTAAGTTGACATCAGTTAGCATAAAATTAGAAGATCCTAGAACACCTAAGGCCCCTGTAAATTAGGCATTAGTATCTCTGCTCAATTGGCATTCCAAGCCTGTCCAAGCGACCAGAGCCCGGGTATGCTTTATTGGCAAAGCTTGCACGCAAGGCAGAAGCTCTCTGTGCACTGCTTGATCTTGCTTCGACAAAGACATTCATCGAGGATCTCTTTGCGGAACTTGATCTCTCATAATGAGGTCTCTGTTTTGGAGCACTAAGAGATCTCACTTTAGCTCTTGAAGATTCGGTGTAAGACATGTAATTTGGGTAGTAGTCCGAGTAAACACTCAGAAAGCTTGCTGAGCCGTCACTCTTGCTAGGCGTGAAGGGACTTCTACCACTTCCACCCCTTGATGATGCAGAGAAGAATTGTGGGCTATTTTCAGCAGTGCAGAAGGCCTCCTCATCCGCTCGGGAAAATTTCAATGGAGTTGCAGACTGGATTTCACCAGACGATGGACTTGGTACCGTTCGGTGGGTCATTGAGTCTTTTGAAGTTGTGAAGCTGCAACTGTAATGATCTGAAGCCAAGGAGTGCATATTAGAGTGGAAAAGGTTCCTTCGCTTGGGAGTGAAATGGGGTTTTACGGTATCTATTTCAAGGATTTTATCACTTTTCTCATCATCCATATTGCAAGTTCTTGCCAAAGGCACCCTTTGCTCCCACGGTCTTTCATCCATTAGACTTGCTGACCAATTAAAGGATAAGTGTGTTTTTCCTTCATCGCCTATTGACTTGCCATTAGATTTTGATCCCGTTCTCTGCATATTTGAAATCAGTGTATCAGGCTTGGATAATTATATTACAAACAATTCTACAAAGATGCAATTCAAGAAGGATAACCAGAATACCTTGAGAATGGATGATTGTTCATATTTTCCGCTCCTAGCTCGGATTGCATGTTCAAATTTCTCAGGGGTTGGTGGACCCTGCAAATAGTTTGAAGCATAAAGATGGTCAACAGCATGTATTAATTGATCAAGTCAAACAGAAATTCAACTATATTCAGTAGAAGAATTCCAGAGTAGATGCCGCTGAAAATTCAAAAATTCAAAAATAAAAAAATAAACAATCAAGTTTATGCATTCAATTACAGAACGGTACAAGACACCAATTAGCTTATTCTATTGAGCATTACAAGGCCAGAAAGTAATAGATAACCACCCACTGCCTTCAGGACAGTGACCGATGATTGATGTTGAACTGAATTCTCCATAGAATTAAATAGTGGGTATTTACTACATTCAACAAATCAACTATCCTCCTTGCAAATATACACATCATCACCCACTAAAGTATGCTAATTAATGTGTATTCCTACGTTCATTTGATGAAAAAAATATTGGCATATTTGTCGTTGGCTACTTTCTTATTTGCTATCAAACTTGGTTCAGAACCTATAAATTAGTGCATGCACTGAAAAGTGACCAAAAAGCCACAGAGAAAAATGAAAAGGGGAAGACAAAAGAAAGTAAAGGACATCTCACTAAAGGAAAAGGAGCCCAGATCCCGTCGAGCATATTAATTCACTTCTCAAAAAGATACAGCAGAAAGAATTTAAACATTGGAGGGAATTTTGAATATTTCCTTACAGGGTGGTTAAAATGGAAAGACTTGCCACTTGAATGTGAAGATTCAGACATCTGTACACGTCCTGCACGCGCTCGTGCCTGAGCTTTCAACAATGATTGCAGTCTATGAGGCCATTCTGCAGTTTGCTTCCTTTGAATATGGCCTCTTACCAGTGCCTGGAGCCGGACTAATGCTTTTAAAGCTCGCAAAGCCCTCCTTGCCTTAATGATATACATAAAATCACTAACCAAATGCTAAATTATCCACAGCACAGTTATCATTTCATATGTCAGTTGCTCTATCATTTTAGTCTATTGCTGAATGCTTTACTGCATTATACACTGCATATATTAAGTAAAATCTTCTTCCATACAACCAAATAAGTAATCATTCAATAATGTTCAAAACTGTCCTAATTATTACTAAGTGGCAGAAAATAAAATTATCTCAAAGTTCAACACAGAAGAATAATTTAATTTCAACCAAGCAGATTTAAGTTCAAGACATCAATTATGCAATAGGCCAGAGTTGATGAATTGAGATTTGACCGGTTTGATTTACATAGACCTAATACATTTACTAACTGTTAAATGCATAATGTTAGAGGTTCGATTTGAAGACATTCTAAAATTGAAATAATGGAGCCATGGAAAAGCATGAAAAAAACACAAAAAGAAACGAAAGCCTAAGCAAAAGAAAGAATTGCAAATGGATACATCAGGGAGACAGAGACATCTCACTAGCCACCCTACTGTGGCTAAAAAAGAAAGAGCAATGCACGAGACTCTTACTATATTGTATACAATAATTCCAATACAAAAGGACCCAACCAACCCCAACTACACTCCTCAAAAAGCCTTTCATTTACACTTAAGGAAACATCCACTACTTTTACCCACCATTTTCCCTCCTCCACAACTTGATTTACAGACCCATGACGCTAAAAAGTATTACTAACATGGATTGAGTGGAAAAATTATTCCTACTACAGTCCAAACAACCAACTTACCAGAAATCTAAAATTTAAGCAGAGAAATTTCAACTTAATGATATTCTTCCAAGTACAAAACACAGACTTTATGATATTTTTCAATCTCTTAATTATTTTTAGCCATCTCTAGCTAGCGTTTAGTTAATACGTCATGATCATGTAGGAATTTAAAAAATGAAAGAATTGCCACTATCCAAATTTAGCACCTGAAAATTGTAAAAACAATTTTAGGTGCATATAATTTATGCATAAGAACAAAACACTTAAGAGACTTGTAAAGTGATCAATTTAACAATAACTCACCGACAAACCCCATTAATTATTATCTACAGTCAACAGAAATTGGATGGCGTACTTCAATAAAATTACACAAATAGCCCTAAAAATAGCAATCAAATGGCATTATTAGTCAGAAGCATCACAAATAATTCTATGCATTGAATGTTGAATAAGCCAACACAACCAGAACTCGAGAGGAAAGTGAGAATTACAAACATATAATAAAATGTAATTTTTATTCTTTTTGGGTCCAGACGGGTCTTCTTGGAGGTGCACAATGCGCACCATTAGTGCATTTTAGTGACAGCTCCTGAGATTTAAATTTACCAGTAGAATTCAATTATGGGAATTATAAGAAAGAAAAAGCAGATGATGCATAGGTTTCTTTAAGCATTGATGTTTTGCGGAAAAGGACAGATATAACTCATAAAACTATACAAATGGGAAAAGAGAATAGCCTTTGCACGTGGAGAAGGAGGAAAAGAAAGACGACAGCTTGTCACGGAAGAACAGATTATAGAGCAACCTCGAATCTTGCAAGAACTAAATGAAGCAAGAAACGTCAATTTCTTTTGCTTTTTAATTCTAAGCGTTTTCTTTGCATAAAAAAAAATGAAAATGGTCCCAAAAAGGCAAGTGGGGTCTAATTAGCTTAAAAACTGTAGAAGAAAGATTAAAACCAGTGATTAACCTATAACAAAACCATGAACTAACAGACGTTATAGAAAATCAGATTTCAATAAAAGATAAAACGACTTGTCACTTCAATGGAGAAATAGTGAAGCGACAGAACAGAAGAAGACAGAGAAACGTGCCATTGCTTCGGCCGTAGCAAAGCTAAGAATAAAGTATTAGACTGTTTTAGTATTAAGTTAATACAGTACAGTAGTGCTAATCCCGTAAATTATACCAAATCCAATAGCCAGTTAAAAACAAGAAAAAAGGAATAAAATAATGTAATCAGCAAAAAATGGATAGACTAACCAAGTATCCTCGAAAAACTGCTTGTATTTTAACGGCGGCGAGATCATCAAGCCATCCATGACTCCCACTAACGTACGCCGCTACGGGATTATTAACACACCTCCGGCTACTCGTAAGCCTGACAACCTCCGCGGCGGCATTAGCGGCTGCTACAGCTGCCTCCGCAACAGCCGCCGTGGCAGCAGCCACTGTGATCGCGTGCTTGTCGGGATCCTCCTCGTAGTGCGACGAACTCTGGCCGTTGGAAACGCTGCGCTGATTATGCTGCTGATCTTTCTCGCGGTATGATTTGACGAAATTCCATCTTCGCTTTTCCTTGGCGCGACTCGCAGTTTGGTGCTGCGGCTGTGAATTTGACGAAGAAGAATCGAGTCTCTTAAGGCCGAGAACGGCGCGAAACCACCTGGAGGCTTTGCCCATTTGGTGGCGATGGTGATGGTGGTGGTTAGCGACGGTAAAATGCTAATGGCTTTGGGAATTTCGCGATTCCATGCATTTGCAGAGTGATAGAGAGAGAGAAGACAACGTGCAGATAGGCGTTGTGTAGCGGGGGAGGGATATAAACGAAGGAAATTGTACGGTAGATTTTCCGAAGCAGAAAACTTTTATTGGAGTGACGATATGGTGTGTTGGAACCCAGTCGCATACCGTAGCGCGTGTACTTCACTTGCTTGTTATTGCTGTGAAAAAAAATATACATCATTAAAGCGCGTGAAATTAAATACTAGCAGTAAATTCTGTGGAAAAAAAATATTAACTTCAGTTTTGGAAAAAAAAAAAAAAAGGAAAAAAGAAACGTGGAAGAAGAAGCTGAATCGTCTGTCTGTCAGCGCGTACTGTCCCGTCTGAGAGAAGAGACTCCGGTCTCTCTCATCCATTTTTGGCTCAAATTACTTCTTTACCCTTCTCGATTTTGAAGTATTATTTCGAAATTACTCATGTGCCCTTTTCTGCAGCTGACATACGTGCATATATTGTTTTCTGCAGCTGACATACGTGCATATATTGGACATTTGATTGATCTTTTACAGGAAGGGGCCTGCGGTAGGACCTAGTGGGTCACCACTTTGATTGGTCAGAATAGGAAAAATCTCCTTTGTAATAAAATAGGCTGAAAAAAAAAACAAAAAAAAGCTTCCTGTTCATTGTTTAATAAATTATTAAAAATTTGATAATCTATACTCTTGTTGGATGTGTATACATCTTATTTAAATTGTTCGTTAATTTATAATTTTAATTATTGAATGAATATTTTAAAATTTTAATCATTTATTATGTGTAGGATGCTGCCATAGGCTGAACTAATTATTAAAAAGAGAAAATAAAGAAAAAAATAATTATTAAAAAATTATTTTTTCAACTATTAATCAGTTTAAAAATTGAAAAGTATCTTTAGTTGGATTTTAGAAAAGCGTTTTTAAAAAAATTTTATATTTTATATTTTTTTAAATTTAAAAATTATTTTTAATATAATCAAATAAATAAATATTTTTAAAAAATAATTTATAAAAAATTAAAAAAATTAATCAATTAAATTAAAAAAAATTTAAATATATTTTTATAACACTTATCAACCATTCCAAACACCATTTTTATCGTTCCCCTTCCACCAAAAGTCCAAAACGATTTAATTTTCATGGATACTCAAGGATTTGCACCCACCTCACAAAATAAAAAATAAAAAAATTGCACTTAAATCAATTATCTTTCCTAAGAATGTAGACTCTTAGGTTCAATTGGAATTGAATCTCGAAACAAAAGAAAAAATTTTATATTTTTAAATTTTTTTTAATTTTAAAAATTATTTTTAATAAAATCATATAAATAGATATTTTTTCTAAAAATATATTTAAAAAAAATAATTTATAAAAAATTTAAAAAATCAATCAATTAAATAAAAAAATTTTAAATATATTTTTATAACACTTAAAATAATTCTAAATACATTCTTAAATTTTCGACCGTGGTAGTTGTATAGATAGAGCTACCAGGGACAGATTTAGGGGCAATGACCCCGCAGCTCCAAAAATATTTATAAATATCATATTTAGTCTATATATATATATATATATATATAGTGTATTGCCCTCACTTAAAAAAATTTAATTTTTAATTTAGTTATAACAGTTTTTAATTAACGTATATTATATATGATTATTAAATATTATATTCATATTCATAATAATGTATTATTTTATTTATAGTAAATTATATATTATTATAATATTTTATTTATAGTAAATTATATAAAAGCATGTTTAGTTCATATTTCATATTATTTTATAGTATTTTATTCATAGTAAATAATGAGTTCATAATTATCTTAAATTTAATACTATTTTATAATATTATAATTCATATAAAAATTACGAATTTATCAATTACTAAGAGTTATATATAAAATAGAGATAATAAGTATTTTACAGTAATTTTTCATATTTTTCCAATTTCCACTTTTATATATGTTATGATAATTATAATTTATTTTATATAGTAAATTGTTAAAAAAATACAAAGTAAGTTATTTATTTTTTAGTATTTCTTATTTTATTTAATATTTTATTTTCTCTTTCCTACTTTTTATTTTTTTATCTCATATTTTTTTTATTCACTTACATTTTACTATTTCTTTTTATTTTCTTTTTTTTATTTTTCATCGTTTTTGTTTAGTGTTGGAAAATGACAAGTAAAAAACCATAATAAACAAAAAAGACAAAATTTGTTACAAATAAAATCAATCTTTTATCACTTTTAAAGTTAGTTTTAAAATTTTAATCTTTTTTTTTTTTTTTACATATTTTTCAATTATCTTGTGATAGTTGATTAGATATTGTAGTGCTATTAGTATCCAAATTTTTTGAATTAAAAATATATATTATTTGATATTTGGCCTAATATTGATATTTAGCTTTTAGTTTAGTTTATTTTTTCAAATTTAGTGCTTTATTTTTAATTATGAAATTAGTATTATATTTTAATGAAATGAAATTGAAAAGATTATTGGTTATTTTATAAACTAATAATATTATTATTTATTAATATGTCGAATATAAATATTTTATTACTTGAAAATTAAAATTTGACATTTAATTTGGTTTATTTTCTCAAATTTTATTTTTAATTGAAAGATTAATATTAATTTTGATTAGTAGACTACCTATCTTAATAATATTTTATGATTATACGAGTAACTTAATTATTTATTTTTGTTATGTTATTTTTTTTAGATTATCCATAAAAAGTTATACACAAAAACTTTTATTTCAATTTAGTACTACAAGATATATTTGATTATGAAATTTATAAGATATATTTTTTTTCTATGTTTGAAAGTCAAGTATTACTTACTAATGTGATTCATTACAAAATTACTTGTAGTTGTTATTTATAAATTGTTCATATATGATTTTTAATTTATTATTATTAAATTAAATTTGCCCAAAAATTTCTAGTTCTATCCCTGATAGCTACAAGCCTCTTTTTTTTTTTTGAAGAGATACATAGCTATAAGCTGTCTTCATAAAATTAAAACTTAAAAATACCATTCATATAAAAAATTTAAGTAGTGCAAATTGGCATGGAAAGGAAAAGGAAACTGAAATACTTATCATAGAATATTTGCATGCAGAATTGCCCAACAGGGGTACGATTCAAACATGCAAGAGTTATCTTCTTCATATTGCAATTCCCCTTATGCGATAATGTAATCTAATAAAAAATAAAACCCAAAGGTTTAGATTATTTATTAAGTTTTGGAGGTTCACGGATGATAGGAATAAACAAGAGAATCTCATATTCGTCCACGGACAGAAAAAAGATTGTAAGAAGACAACACTTTGATCTTCCAGTTGATGATCCTAGATTTCAATAGCCTCCTGCCATGTTGTTGTGTCAACTCATTTACATACTCGTTACTCTCTCTCTCTTTTCTCCCTTTTTTTTTTTTTTATCAAAAAATAAAACAAAATGGTCGGGAAACGAATGAAAGAGATGGAGTTGTCCTTTTTGATTCTTCAAATCGGACGGTACAGAATCACAAAAAGAAAATTGCTACGTCAACCGCTTTTTCAGAACGCAATCTACAAATAGGTATCAAACCCAAACTCCCTGACATGTAATGTTTTTCTTCTCTTTATCATCTCCATCAGTCATCACAGACAAGGATTGGGTGGGTGTGATGCTGCAGTTAGCCATTATGATTATGACACGTAGCAGGCATAGATACATGTTGGATTTTTAGGTGAGACAGTCAACTCTGGAGACATGGTCAAAAGAAGCCATGTTATTAGTTTTGTGCTTTTCTTTTTTGGTCACGGGTGTGGAAATTTGACAATTTGGTCAAAATTATCTGCACTGGTTAATTGGGAGTCGGGAGACAGAATCAAAGTTTGGTTCAATGTGTAAGGAAATGAAGATACACAGCAAGTCACAAGGTCCACAAGGTTCATTCCCAAGAAATATCAGCAGAAGAGAGTGGCCCATGTTTTACTCAAAGAAATGGTTTAAAAAGCTTGAAGTTTGAACAGCCCCATGTCTCTAACCCGTACCATTCCTATTTATTATTATTATAAGAAGTTTTTAAGATCATATCTATCTGAACAGCAAAAATTTTATTATATCCTTTGAGTTACAACTAGACCAAGGGCAATCGAACTTGAGTTA
>CATIWF010028853.1:0-31682 GCA_949630135.1 Balakata baccata
TTTTACAGTTATCTATAAATATTAATTACTTTTTCTTTATTCAATTTTTATTTAATAATTTAAGAAAGATAACTTTATTTTTCTAGAAATAAACAATAACAATAATTGGTGGAGATCTAAAATAATATAGTATTTTATGTATATTTTAAATATATTCATTAATTGTTATACAATAATTTTAAACAATATATATTTAGAAACAAATACAGTATTTTTTAAAAACATTTGGATTAAAAAGTCGGAGAATATATATGTAAATGTGAACTCTTTGGAAGAAAAATAATACTTTTTTTTTATCTATATACATTGCTTTTTTCTTTATTGAATCTCAAAAATTTTTATTTCAAAAAATTAAAAACAGGAAAACTCATTCTTATCTGAATTCAATTACTTATCAAGTATAAAATATGAAGGAAATAAAAATAAGAATTATATGAGTGTAAAAAATAAAATATGTAAAATAATAATTTGAGAAATTAATAAAAGTATTTGAGTTTAAATTCTAAATATAAAATAATTTTAATATTTAAGAAAGTGTTTTATATTTTTAATGATCCAACAAAAATTTTAGAGTACTATATATTTGAAAAAAAATAATAAATGTGTTTAATTTTTATATTTTCCCATAAATAGGCATAGGATTTGTAGGGTAAGTTGGTTTTAGAGAGTGCCGTTGAGAGATGGTTTTGGTACTTTTGCACTGTGAGGAGGGCACCGACAGCAGAATAAGAGTAGTAAGAGAGAAGAAAAGTGCCAGATTGTAGTAATATTAAGGTAGAGAGAAGAGTCTGCTGGCAAGTTGTTGGCTTTTTTTTTTTAAAAAAAAACCTAGCTCATAATTTAGCTAATAATTGATAATATAATTTCTAGTTTATAATTTAGGAGCTGAAAAATATGGTAACTGATAATTTAGTTAATTTAATTAAAAGTATTTAATAAAATTAGCTGATAATCTAGTAGCTAAAAATCTAAATGTTAAATGACATAAAAAGATATATTTATATATATAATATAAGTAAATTATATAATACACATTATATATTATAAAACATATTATATATTTATCATCTAATATTTTATTATTATTATATATATATACATATTAAATAGTTTAATAATTATATTATATATAATATTTGATAAAAAAAAAGGTATCGTATAAAGGGAAAGAAAAACCGTAATATAGTATATTAATTTTGAATACTAGTTCTACTAGCTTATATTTTCGGAGACTATAATTTAGTTTTTTTTTTCAAATAAATTACTTTACCAAACATAAATTATTGGTTAAACTATATTATTTTTATGGTCTACAATCTAATTTGGTGTTATCAAACAGTACCATGACATAATATGTGAATAACAATTTATACTATACATCTAGGTGTACCTTACTATATGTATCCAAGTAAGTTCATACGTGTGAGATATTTTTTTCTTCTTTTTTTCTTTTTCTTATGTGATTTCTTTCCTCTTCTTCTACATTTTTCTCATAGATTTTTTCTTCTTATTTTTTTATTCTTGCTGCAATTTGTTTTTTTCTAATTCTTTTATTCAATTACAAATATATGAACATATTTTTCTTGAGAATACGATTTGTGAAATAGTAGAATTCTTTTTCTTTTTTTTTATTGTTCTTCTGCTATTGGATTTCTTTTTTATTATTATTATTATTATGTTCGATTTTTTTTTGTGATTCTTTGTTCAATTGCAAATAATGTCTCTACAGTTATTAAATAATGAATCTAAACATATTAAGCAAATAATCAAACATAGATGAAAATATGAAAAAAATTCATAAAAACAAATAATGTATCTACAATTATAAAATAATGTATCTACAGTTATTACATAATGAATCTATAATTATTAAATAATGAATCTATAATTATTAAATAATGAATCTACTGTCATAAAATAATGTATCTACAGTTATTAAATAATGAATCTGAATATGAATATGGTAAGTAAATAATCAAAAATAGATGAAAAAATGAAAGAAATTTATGAAAAAAAATTAATGAATCTGCAGTTATAAAACAATATATTTACAATTATTAAATAACAAATATGAACCTAATAAGCAAATAATCAAACATACAAGAAAAAATGAAATTGATTCACAAAAACAAATAATAAATCTACAATTATAAAATAATATATCTATAATTATTAAATAATGAATCTACAATGAATCTATATCTATTTAAATAATGAATATATAGTTATAAAATAATATATCTATAAAAAAAAAATTTACATTGTTGATTTCGTACGTGTGAATAAGTTTTTAGTGCACATAATACCATGCACTCAGGTACATGGTATAACAACTCTAGATGAGTTGAAACACTAATTTTTTTTTTTTTTGTAAGATCCAAAATCCATATGGGTCTACAGTGTACTCTTTGGATCCATATTAATGTGGTCTTTATTTGTTTGCAATTAGCATTTGGTATGACTTTCTATCCACAATAAATTTATAAAAATTTTTAGATAGATTTAATTTATCATATTATTTGTAAATTAATATAATTATACAATAATATGTATATATATTATATTTATATTAATCAATAAAATTAAAATAATTAAATACATATATTTTTCTTATTAAATTAGTCTATATAAGGGCAGAGGTATTCAAGATCCAATGGAGGTAATGAGGAGGTAACGAGCCCTTCTGAAATTTTTAAAATTTTGAAAGGTATATTAGTAATTGATATTCTTTGTGAAAAATCTTAATCTATAATTTTATTTTGAAAAGTCTTCTACTTTTCACCTTATTTTTTCTGTACCTTCAATCTTCTTTGTACATCTACTCTTTCTTCATCAAATCTCATATAAGAAATCAATAGTTAAGAATTTTAAGATAAATTCTTTATATTTATACTTTGTAATTTTTTATGAAATTTATTTTAGCTTATTTAACTATATTATGTCAATAGTTAAGGAGCAAGAGATTTCTTGTGTTGTCTAAATTAAGAAAGTAAAAATTATTTATTTCAATTTCTTTCTTATTTTCCATAACTATTTGATCATTTATTATATGAAAAGGTATAGTTGTTGATAATTTGATTTTAGCTCATGAATAATTGTTGTTCTAAGCTACTTTTGTTAATGATTTTTAATTTGTTTTCATTTTTTCTTAGAGAATAGAACAATATTACAAAAGAATATCACCTATTATTGATGTTTGTTTCATGTTTGGTAACTTACATTGAAAAAAATGTATTTTTAAGTAACAATAATGAAGCTATTATGCAACGATTTCAAAATATGAAAAATATAAAATAAATGTCATTAATGTAATTGCATTAAGTTATTGATTTTTGAATGTTAAGATATAACAAAGTTAATATGTTGACTCTATCAATATTATTACTAATTTATAATTTTATTTTAGAGTATATGTATATTATTTTATTTTTATACTTTTCTAATTAGATTTCCCTAAAAATATTTTTAACTCTATCACTCAAATCTATAGATGACATAATAAACTGAATTTATATAAGACTTTTCCAAAATTCCAATGTCCAAGCATCCCTTTTTATGAACTGTTGATCATGAATCATTTGTTAAAGAAAGAAAGAAATTAAGCTACGGTTCATGGATGATTATCAATTTCATTGGATCCATGCACCTCTACCCCATTTCTTCTCAACAATTTAAGATAGATGATAACTATTAAATGATGTACAAAAAAAATATTTGAAATGTATAACGAGTGCATCTTGAAACACACAACTATATTATAATCTAAATTATAATATAATTTATCTAATAACTTGTATTTGATAAAATAGATTATTTAAAAATAAAATTAGATTATAATCTTCCTAAAAAAAATAGTAAAATTAGCATTCACTTTAGAAGCTAGTAACCTATGAATTTATTTCCCGTATACCCTTGATTTTTTCACCAAATAATAGATTATATCCCTTAAATCTTAAGATCTATAGATAATTATTATAATATAATTATTTAATTATTTAATATGTACATATGTGTAATAATGAAATGGCAGATAACAAAGGTGGACGCATTCATTATATTGAGTATAGATATTTAATAAATTTTTTATATTATCTGTGTACATAGATTATATAATTTGTTTGTATTATATGTTAAATAGATTTTATACAATACTTTTTTTATTAATATAAACATGTCATTTTATATTTTTAACTACTTTTTCAGCTAATTTTATTAAATATTTTTAATTCAATTAGCTAGATTATTAATTACTAAATTTTCAGTTATTATATTATTATCTAAAATTAAATTATAAACATGTACCTAAATTATCAATTAGTTTTAGCAAATAGAGCCGATAAATTTTATTAGTAATTATCCTTTATATATTAAATAATAGGTGACAAGTAACTTATTTCTAAATATAATAATTATATAAAAAACTCATAATTAGTTTAATTATTATTCAAACATTTTAATTTCTATCTAAATAACATACTTTCTATATATTAACTATTTTTTCAAAAAATAAATCACAACTTTTTTTCAAATGGTTGAGGCCAAGAATAAAAAACGCACATGGTAATTCCAACAAGATTGACACCACTTTAGCATTTTTTATTATCTATTCGCACTTTCATATGCCATGGCACTATGCATTGTTGATTCTTGATGAGCAAAATAACATAACTAGAACAAAAAATAAAGACTTAATTACAAAAAAAATTACGACCTTTTGCACTTTTCGCAACCTTAGCTCCATCTTGCCATAATTATTTCATAGCATACATCCTTTTCACCTTTTTCTCAAATCTAGGATCTGATTAAAAAAATGTGTTCTAACGCCTACATGGACACCAGCTTTTTGGGAAAAAAATATTATGCAGAGTCAACTCGTTGGAGTGCCATATCATCTCTAATAAAACATTGCATTTTGTTGGAGGACAATATTAAAACCTCCAAATTAGGTTAAACTCTTAAATTTCCTCCTTGATTCTTCGATTGAACCCTAACCTTCTCCCTTAGTGAAACCCTCACTCAAGCATTTTGTATACATGTTCAGAGTTTGAAGCCATTAACGATTTCAAATGTCAATTAACAATAGTGGAAGGAGTTCTAGTTCGGTTTCGTCGAGAAGGGGGTATTATAGAGATGGGCAATGTCATGTGCTAACTTCTTACACCATCGACAATCCATATCGTAAACTCTACATATGCCCTTTATGGGAAGAAGTAAGTTGAAGTGAAATTATTGCTATGGTAGCCTGGGGATGAGTTGAAATAAACATGCATTTTGATTAATTTTTTTGTTCTATTTTCGTAGCCTAGGGACTGTCATTTTTTTGATTGGGATAAGGAACCATACACTACTCAATTAAGGGATGTTCTAGTACAAATGTTTAGAAGGAAGATGAGTCTTGAAGAAAATTTGAAAATTACAAAAAAAGACTTTCATGCATTACAAGAGAAGTTGAAGGTAGTTGAAGATAATTTAAAGGGTACTGAAGATGACAAACATGAATTGCTATGTGAGATGTAAAGCTTGAAGGAAGCCACGTTTGTTTCTAAAATTGAGTGAAAATACTTTTGTTGGAAAACTATAACATGCAGCATGAAGTGGAGGCCATCAAATACAAGATCAATGTGCTTAAAGTTGTAGTTTTATGCTTAATTGTGCTTTTATTTAGTTGTGTTGGAAAGATGGTGCACCAAGAAGGGGGGGTTGAATTGGTGGGAAATATAAATTTTTGGCTTAATGGATTTCATTGAGTGTTTGAGCAATGTACAAATAAAACATAGAAAGTAAAGGAGAAAGAGAAGATTGCACACAAGAATTCATAGAGGTTCGGGTATTAACAAACCCTAGTCCTCTCCTCAACCGCAATTGGGAGTCCACTATCTCGACTTGAGATTACAAAAGAGTTTCTTAACTAACTCACAACTAGAAAGTTTTCCTAGCTCACCCACAACTAAGTGTTTTCTCAAGACTCACACCGAACTCAAATCCCTTATGTAAGTCCTGATTGGGAATTTACCTGCCCCGGTCTGCATTTGCTACTGGAACTTTGAAATATCAGAATGCAGTATTTTTCCAGTTAAGACATATATTATCCCGGTCTGTACTTGAGTCCCGATCGAGAGCCACTGTCCCGGTCCGGATTTATGCGACTCTAGGAAATGTTTGATTTGTTCAATAAGCAAATCAAATCCAATTGACTTGAAACTTTGTACACTATCAAAACAATATTAGATGAAGACATTAGTAATATTTACTTTGATTATCAAGATCAAAATAGAGATCAATCACCCTAAGGTTAACAATCTCCTCCTTTTTTATTTTAACAATCAAACTAAGCAAAATAATTAAATTGATCATCCAAAAATGAAATTAATATGTTCAAGAACAATTATGTCAAGTTTCAAGTCAATCTATCATGTTCCAAAGATCTCTCCCCCTTTTTGATTTTACATTTTGATCTCTCCTCCTTTATGTTCATACATTTTGCTTATGTTTTCTTAAATTTCTCCCCCTTTGTTAAGATCAAAAAGAATATAAGCAAGTATAACATAAGATCAATCACATAGGGCATAAAGAGAGAGGATAAGAGAGAATGTTAAAATTTTAAACAACATGATACCAAAAGTTTGTAGTAAATATATAAAAAGGTCCTAAAACATAACAAGGATTTGAAAATAACAAATGTTATCAATTGCTAACAAATGATATCAATTGTTGGTTGCACAAACACATATCAAAAACATCAAGATAAATATATCATTTTAAAACATAAAATATGAGTTTAGAGGATACTTATCGATATGAAGACCATTCCATGATCTTGAGGCACTTTTTCATAGAGATTCACTTCTTCTCTTATGATCTCTTCTTTAAGTAGCTCCCCCTTACTTTATGCCAATATTGAGTTTAATGGGGTTGATCACTTGAGAGAAAACATTTTGTTGAGCTTGTTCCTTTACCCACTTATGGGCAACCTATAAAAGAATTAAACAATTTTTGGTACTAATTCAAATTTGGGTCCACGAGGTTTAGCTCTAGAAGGTTCCCAATGAGCCTTCCGTATAAAACAATACTTGTTTATGTGCCCAAATCTCATACAATAGTGGCATTGCTTGGACTTAAATGTTTCTTGCCACTTTGCATAGGGCTTAGGTTTCACAACATGAAAAGAATGTGAATGTGAGCAAGCACAATATTGTATGGTGTGTGAAATCTTAGGTGTATGCCTCTTATTTAAAAAGGCATGGTTGGTCTTTTGAGGTTTTCCTCTTGGACCATGTGAGCTTTTACTACTCTTCTTTTGAGTAGTGGCTTTAGTGTGTGCCTTGCCTTTGGCTTTAGAGCCAATTACCTCAATGAATGAGATTTGTGGTGTGCTAGCCTTAACAAATATTGAGCTAGGTGGAGATGATGATGTTGAAGCTCCATTGAAGCCTAAACCATGTCTCACTAAAGGAGGTCTTTGAGATACAATAAGTGTATCCAAATTTTCCTTCCCTTTGTGAAATTTTAAAATTGAGTTTCTAAGCTCTTCAACTTTATTTTTTAAAATATTATTTTCTTTAAACAAAGAAGAGGTTGAAGGTTTTGATGAAAGATCATCCAATGATTTCCTAAGAGATTCATTAGATGTTTTAAGCTCTAAAATAATTTTTTGTAGATCATCAAAATTATTTTTCAAATCCAAATACTTGTTTTTATGAAAAATTCTTTTCTTTTTAAATTTCTCAATTTCAATGTTCATAACTTCAATTAAAATATCATCATCATCAATGTTATTAAAGGATTGAGATGTAGAACATACCTAATAGGAGTTTTCTTGTAACGCTATGAAGCAAGAGGCGGCAAATTCTCTTTCGCTTGAGGATCTTTCATCACTTGAAAGCTCATGCCTTCTTTACTTCATGTGTGAACTCCTTTTGTGTGTTGAGTACTTAGAGGATTGATTGAAGTTATTGCCATACCTTTTCTTTTCCTTAAGCTTTAATCTTCTCATAAGGTTGACAATCTCTTCATCACTATCTTCATCACTCCTTTCCTCTTGGCTAGAGCTTTCATCTTCATAATACTTTGAAGTTGAAGCTTTGAAAGCTAAAGCCTTCTTCTCCTTTTGAAGCTCTATCTCCTTGTCTTTTGCCAAAGTCATCTCATGCGTGAGAAGCTTGCCAATGAGCACATCGGTGGGCATTTTACTTAAATCATCATTGACTTCCTCAGTGGTGGCAACTCTTGACCCGTACTCCTTGATTGGAAGACTTCTCAAAATTTTGTTATTGATGTCTTCAAGCTTAAGGTGCTTCCCAGCCTTTCTTAAGTTATTGATGATAGCAAGGAGTCGGTTGGTCATGTCGATAATAGACTCAAAGGATTTCATCTTGAAAAGCTCATATTCGAACATGAGCAATTGGATTCTCTTGGACTTCACTCGTTTGGTTCCTTTATAGTAATTCTCCAAGGTTTTCCAAATGCCATGAGCACTTCTACAATGCAACACTTTGAGACTATCTTCTTGAGGAATGGTGGCAAGGAGAATTGCCGTTGCTCTTTTGTTTCTTCCATTTGCCTTCTTTTGAGCATTGGACCAATCATCCAGAGAATTTGTTCCTCTACACCTTCCACTTCCTTGGTTGGTGGCTTCTACTCCTTGTAGATAGTGTCCCACAAATCAAGGGACTCATTATCCATAAAGAGCTCCATTTAAAACTTCCATTGAGTAAAGTTAGATCCATCAAAAATAGGGAAATGATTGCAAATTTCACCCCTCACCATCTTGATCTTTTCTCTCGCACTTAAGTCTTGAATAAAGAGACTAAGGCTCTGATACCAATTATTGGAAAGATGGTGCACTAAGAAGGGGGTTTGAATTGGTGAGAAATATAAATTTTTGGCTTAATAGATTTCTTTAAGTGTTTGAGCAATGTACAAATAAAACATAAAAAGTAAAGGAGAAAGAGAAGATTGCACACAAGGATTTATAGAGGCTCGGGTGTTAACAAACCCTAGTCCTCTCCCCAACCGCAATTGGGAGTTCTACTATCTCAACTTGAAATTACAAAAGAGTTTCTTAGCTAACACACAACTAGAGAGTTTTCCTAGCTCACCCACAACTAAGTGTTTTCTCAAGGCTCACACTGAACCCAAATCCCTTGTGTTTTAATGGTTCACACAACAGCTAATTTCTTGTGTTTTGAACAGGCTCACACACAACCCAAACAAGAGTTTTTCTCACTAGGATCACTCTTACAACCTATACACAAGTGTTTAAGGTTAACACTTCAACCTTTCTTATAAAAGAGATGAGAATTAAAATTGTAAGAGTTTTGGTACACTTAAAATTGATCTCTTCTTATCTAAGGCCTTTTGGAGGTCTATTTATAGTGTTTACCTTCCAATTATCTGTTGCATATGGTGCCAAAACTATTTTTAACGTTATAAAAAAGATTGACTAAAAGCTGTCTGTCAGAGACAGTTTCCCAGTCAGGAAACCATGTTTCCTGGTCGGGAAATTCATATATCCATTGGAGCCTTACACGTGACAGCCTTAGATTTGTCATTTTCTTCAACGGCTCTTTAATGGCTAGTTTCAGTTAAATGTCTTGGTTGGAAAATTTGTTTTCTCGGTCTGTACTCAAGTCCTGGTTGGGAATTTACCTGTCCCGGTCTGCATTTGCTACTGGAACTTTGAAACATCAGAATGCAGTATTTTTTCCGGTGAGGACATTTATTTTCCCGGTCTGTACTTGAGTCCCGGTCGGGAGCCACTGTCCCGGTCGGGAGTTATGCATCTCCAAGAAATATTTGATTTGTTCAATAAGCAAATCAAATCCAATTGACTTGAAACTTTGTACACTATCAAAACAATATTGGATGAAGACATTAGTAACATTTAATTTGATTGTCAAGATTAAAATAGAGATCAATCACCCTTAGGTTAACAAGTTGAATTGCAAAAACTAATGGCAAACATGGGATCGATGTAAAATTTCTACCTCAATTAATTGCTTTGTGCTATATTTTTATCCATACCATATGCTAATTATAATACCACTATAATTCTACCTCAATGGCAAACTTGCTCCAATCCATATGCTTGCATAACCATCAAGAATAATAACACAATGAGACCAAAATGCATTATAGATCACCTAGTTTGGTCATTATATTAACATCAGTAAGACAATCAACTATAAATATGCAGCAAAATCTCAACCATATGATCAAAGGGCATATGAGATTCCTTCATATAAATTAACATTGTTCCTTATCAAAATATCATTAGTTTTCCCAAATCAGATATGAAAGTCTAGCTAAAACCATCTACCACATTCAACTCCTTAAACATAATTTCAAAAAACTCAGTCCAAGTCTCTTCATTTTCTTTCTCAGCTACAACCTAAGCAATTGAGTACATTTTGTTGTTACAATCCTTGGCAACTGTTACTAATAAAGCACCTCCCAACACTGTCTTCAAGAAAGTAGGCATCAAATTTGAGTACCCTTCTGCATCTAACTATGAAGCCCTTGCGCAAACAATAAAAACCTATGAAAAATCTTTTTGAACACAAATTTTCCAATTGAGTCAAGTTCACACATTAATATAAATTTGCCATTCCTGTCCATTTTCTTTATCTTAGCTATATAGGATGGTAATTTGCTGTAATGCTCTTTATCTGATCCTCTAATTTTGTTAAGAGCCTTCCATTTGGCCTTATAGCATTGAATTTGTGTCACATAAAGATCATATTTCATATGTACATCTTCTTGCATTTCTTTGACAATATAGGTAGGCCTAGACTAAATTATTGGTAAGAATTGTTTAGCTACCCACTCACTAATAACTTGTCTATTATGATTCATCCTTAAACAAGTATATAGTGGGTTTGGCCTCTTGATGACACATGCAATCTCATCTTGCATTTTGCTTGCATATAGTCCCCAAAGGCAATCCTTCACACACTTAGCTTCAAGCTTCTTTATGCTACTCTTAACCCACTTTATATTTTGCCCATTGAGTATAGCCTAAAGTTGTACAATTGACTTGCACTACTTAACATCTTCAAATTCCATGCCAAGCTCCAAAGCAAGACTCTTATGGTCACACCTTGGATCATATTTTTTTTTGCTTTAACTATATTCCTCTTCTTATATGAACTTAAGTCTTCTTCTCCACTAGAGGATGGTGTGTCTACATATGCATCAAATGATATGTATTTTGTATGGTATGCACTTTCTTCCTTATCTTCATCATCAACACTTCGATTGTCCATAAACATTATTCTATGGCACATTATTATTCTCATTGCTCTTGCTGTTTTCAGTTTCTTTTCCTTTGCCCCATTTTAGTTTTCCATGAACCCTACTCTTGGTTCTCTAAGCATTAGTTGCACCATAATCATTTGCTTGTGAAACTTTATTCCTTTTTTACCACCTCAAATTCCTTCTTGCTTTAATATATTCTTCATTATCTAAACTAAAGTCCTCATCATCCATGTCATCCTTAGTGTCATTAACTTCTACTAGAATATTGTCTTCTAAATTCATACCACAACCTGCAATACTATATGCCTTTACACAATCACCTTCCCCTGCATATGCATCTTTCTCAAATCCTACTGCATGCCCCCCATAATCACCTACTCCTTCATCTCCACCTTTAAAACTGCCAATATTATTCTATCTAATAACTTCCTTAATAGAATCAACCTCACAGAAAACCATAATAGTACTATACTTAGGGTTAATAAAATTCAACACCCATATCACACCTTTGTCATCATTAAATAAACATACCTTACCTCATTCGCCATTGTCTCAATGCATAAATATCCAATCTTGTTAGGATCAATATTGTCAAAAGCTTCAACAATACCCCATACTTACTGAATTGCATCATTAAAAAGCCCACCGATATGCAATAGCATGGTGAAGTAATCCATACTGTCAACATACAAAATAATAAACTAAATCAATTATTTTTTTAATGCAATCCAGAAAATGAGTACCTAAGTGTTGGATATAACATGCATTTGCATATGTTTTGTTGAGACTTAGGAAAACTACATCTAAACAGCTTCAAATACACAAATGGGATCAGCTTATCGTCCTCGTGCGATTCAACTACTGTGGACCACTAACGATGATTTTTACCATAAAAAAATAAGGTCTTTTTGTCGTAATTTTATGATTCTTTAGGTGTAGACCACTAAAAATGACTTTTACCATAAACTAATGGGGTATTCTTGTTGTCTTTATGAGATTCTTGTTTGCAGAACAAGGTAAAGTAAATGTTAGTATTTTTTAACTTTGATTTCAAAAGTTTGGGTTTTTTACTTTTTGTTTTGACAAGTTTAGGATTATTAATGATAGGTTCCAACAAAACACAGCATTTTATTAGAGGTGACATGGCACTCCGACGAGGTGAGTCAATATAATTTTTTTTTTCCAAAAAGTCGGTGTCCACATAGGTGTTAGAACTCTTTTTTTTTCTTTTTCCCAAATGATAGATTTGAAAAAAAAAAAGTGGAAAGGATGTATACTAGAAAATAATTATGGCAAGGTACAGTTGTGAAAAGTGCAAAAGGTCCTGATTTTTTTGGTAACTAAGCCAAAAATAAATCACAGTTACTATAATTTAAATTGTTCATACAATTATAACAAGCATGTTTTATCCTTTTAAATTGTATGAAAGTATTTAGTTTTATATTATTCAACTGAAGTCCACCAATCATGAGAAATTTAGTTAATTTTAAATAGTTTTTTATCTATTTTCTTTAATCATTAGACACAAAAAACCTTATGTAAAAATATCAATGATCCGTTTTGAATTGGGTTTTTAGTTGTTTCGTTTATCATAAATTTTTATGTTTTAGAAACAATTTTGTTTTTCTTTTTTACTTTATTGACTTGGTCTGGTGAATTAATTCTTCCTTTTTTATCAAATTCATTAGAGGAATTATGGCTGCTAACTAAAGATCTTAGTAAGGGGCATTTAGAAAATGCAAAAGCTCGTCAACTAAACAAATGAATGATCAAATTTTGGAAAACATTCTCCATAATTGTACCTTTCAAATACTAATCTATTAACAAATTAAAGCCTAATTACCTAATAAATCACCAATTCTGACTTTTTTTTACAACTATGTCTCCTTTTATACATTTTAACAAAAAAAACACGACATTGAAATTGTTTAAACAATCATCCGATGAAAAAATCCGGCTAAAACGCTTTTACATAGACACCAAAAAATTTTAAGTGAAAAAAAAAGTTGACATGACAAGATAAATTATTAAGTGATGTGGCAATATTTATTAAAAAAGATAATAATTTCTATTATTCACTCTCTCCCTTTACTTCTTCCCTTTCCATATGATTAAAAAAAAAAAATGGAGAGAGAAAATTTTTTCAATTCCTATCCAAAGCCAATATCCTTACAATTCCTTCATTATCTTTTTCTAGATTTTCCCACCCCTCAATTCCTTCAATGCTCCAATGAATATGGATGCTCTAGATCTCTTATATCCTTCACAAAATTTTTAGTTAAAATCAAATATCACATTTTGTTTCCAGGAAAAGAAAAAAAAAACACCATCAATCACCCAATTCATAAAAGATGAAATATTTTATTGAAAATTAAAAAAAAAAGGTCGTTTTGAGTTGTGGGTTTCGATAATCAATGGTGAATATAGTCTTTTTTCTTCTCTCTTCTTTTCTTTCACTACAAAAAAAATAAGCAAGCCAAAACAGCTACCACAAAATGTGGTGTAGTGTGGTCGCAAGCCCCTTTAGCAACTACAATTTGTGGTCTCAGACCGTTTAGAGTCTGGATTTTGATAATCAATGATGATGATATTCTTTTTTTTCTTCTCTTCTCTCCTATTTTCTTTCACCACAAAAAAAAGTCAAAATAGTTACCATAAAATGTGGTAGCAGTGTGGTCATAACTCCCTATAGCGACTACAATTTGTGGTCTCAGAAATGTTGGTCTATATATTACTAGTCACCTGACCCTATATAATGCGAGATTTTTACATCACTTGTTGAACATTACCTTTAACTATGTATAATAGCAGGAACATAGTTCTAGCTCTAAATATATATAAAAATATTTTTTATTCTTAGTAATTAATATTTAATAATAATTATTTACAAGAATTAATAATAAATAATTATATACTAAAATTAGCTACCACACTTGCAATGTGGTAGCTGAGTAGCGACCACATGCGTTGTGGTAGCTATTAGCGACCACACAATTGTGGTCACTATTAGTTACCACTCAACAATGTGGTAGCTGATCAACATCCACATGTGCTATGGTCATTAATTAGCTACTAAACTACAACAAAAATGACCTATTTGAAATATAGTTTTGGAAAAGCACTTTTTGGAAAAAAATTTTATTATTTTTAATTTTTTTTGAATTCTGAAAACTGCTTTTGGTAGAGATTGGTAAATAGATATTTTTTTTTTCAAAAACAGGTTCGAAAAAAACAGTTTATAAAAAATTAAAAAAATCAGTCAATTAAATAAAAAAAATTCAAAACATTATTTTATGACACTCAACAACAATTCCAAACGCCTCCAAAATGTGGTAGCTAATAGCGACTATAATGTGATAGTTAATAGCGACCATGTGATCTCAAAAAAAGGAGTCAAATTTAGTGAACACATTTTGTGGTTGCTGAAAAGTGGTCGTAATGCAGTCTCTAAGTGGTAGCTATTGCTTTAATTGTATTTTTGGTCAAATATGGTCACTAGGTGGACTCTAAGTTATCGTTAAATAGTAAGCACAATATGTGATAGTTATTCATCACTTTTTTTTTATAGTGTCTTGAGTTTTGATAATTAGTAGTGATGATAATCTTGAACTTGAGAATCCAAAATAAACTACAAATTAAAAAAATAAATAATTTTAAAAATCAACATCCAAAACCAAAAGAAAAAAAAAAGAAAAGAAAGAACGGAAAGAATACTAGTTAATGCGTAACAAAGCATAAAATCCAAACATACTAGCTCTCTCTTTCTTAATTCCTACAACCCGAGAATTAAAATAAATATAAACTCTCAATTTTTTAATGAAAATGGGTACAAATATACTTTAAGTTTATAGGCTTTGCAAAGAGAACCTAGAAAATTAGCAAAATAAAGAGAAGAAGAATCAAACCCAGAAGCTCCTTCACTTCCCTTATGAAAATCAAAAGAGTCGATTCTTAGAGATTATGATTTTATACAATCACAAGGAGGATGATGAGTTAATACAACTAAGTTAGATCGACAGCCATAAATAAGGAGCGAGAATAGAAATTTGAGGGATGTGGTTTCTAGTAGTGGCTACTAAGGAGGGAATTTTGGAGGGGTTCTCATGGTGGCTGCAAAGGAGATGACTAAGCTATGTAGTTTAGAGTTTTATTTTTCAAAGCAAAATGGTGAGTTTTGATGTGGATTTGCTAATTCAGCAGTGATCGGCTAACTCATCTCCAAAAAAAATTTGGCATTCACGTAGGCAAAATATCCATTTTTTTAACACAAGAAGTTATTTTTGTTTGAACAATTTTAATAACATACCTTTTTTCATTAAAACGTATAGGTAGATATATAATTGTGAAAGATATCAAAGTTAGTGATTTTTCCAGTAATTAGGCCAAAAATTAAAATCAACCAATATAAGGTTAGTTGAGGTGGCTTGGTGCCTTTTCTCCTTAAGTAAGGTCTCAAGTTCGAGTCTTGTGAAGAAAACTGACACTGGAAGAGCTCTACTCAATCATGAGCCAACAGTTAGCTCGATTCGAATTAGTCAATTTAGCAAATTTGGATAACAAATTTGAAGGTGAGCGACTAATTAGCAATGGATTGCAAATATGTAATTTAAAATAATTTATAAATTATTCTTAATTTTCAAATGGTTTCCATTTATTTATTTTTTGGCTAAATTATAAAAAAAAATATAATAAACTTTGCACTTTATCATAGTTGTATCTAATTCTTTAAAAATTAAAATTTAATTATATGTATTTTAGGTTTGTAACAAATCTTGTCTCGGGTAAAGTGAACTTCACTCTGAGCTTACATGTCAATGACTTGGAATAACACAAAAAAATGACGTGACAGGCTGATGTGGACAAAATTGCCACATGGCCACCTGCACAAAAATGACGTCATTTTGCACAATATTAAACCCTCTTAATCAAAGCAAACGACACTGTTTGACTTCCTCTCCTCGCTCTCACACCACCAATTCCTACTTTAATGACTCGACTCCCCTCTCTTCCAAGCTTTATCTTATGTGTTCTAATGGTGACTACATCTTGACCACTCTTTTTTCTCTCTGTTCCCATCTTTCTAATACTCTTCTCAACTATTGACCTCTTAAATATTAGCTCCTTAGCGAGGACTTGGATTCTCTGATTTTTGTCATTACTGATGAGGATTTGGACAACATGATAGATGAGTACAACCATCAACGCCGCCAATTCTTCTAAGCCTTCACTATTGCATTTGTTTCTGTTCCCTTTGAAGCTTGTTTTGCCTCAGTCTATTAGGCTGATTTTGGAAAACAGTGCCAAGTTTGAGGACTGGTTAATACCTTGAATGGGGCAACTGGGTTGTTAAATATAGGGTTTTTTTATTCTGCTATTGTCAATTCCTTGCTTGGCCTTGATGATGGCCTAAATCAGAATAATAGTCTTGATTTAGTGGGAGTCAGTGTTAGAGATGTTGAGGGGTTGCAGAAGAATGCAAAGCGAGGATGTTCACTAGGGATTTTGTTAATTTTGTCCAAATTGCTAAACGACGTTGTTTGCTTTGATTAAGAGGGTTTAATATTGTGCAAAATGACACCGTTTTTGTACAGTGGCCATGTGGCAATCTTGTCCTCATTAGCTTGCCACATCATATATTTGTGTTATTCCAAATCATGGCCATGTAGGCTCAGAGTAAGGTTCATTCCACTCGAGACAAAATTTATTACATAACTTAAATCTATAGTTTGACTATTTAAAAAATATCAAAATTCATGAATTTTGGGGAACTTCTCATCCACCAAAATTCTTCATTTTTTTAAACATTTGATTTCGCATTTCCTAAGTGGAAAAGTCTAAAATTCATTATTTTTTTTTTATTGATGAGGAATTGTTGTTAAATTTTATTATTCTAGAATTGTCCTTTATAAAATTAATAATATTCCAAAACTAACTTTAATCCCAAAAAAAAAGCAAAAATTAATTTTCTTTTAATTTCAAATAATTATTTTATTATTATTATTATTAATATTTCAAATTATTATTATTATTATTACTAAATTACTAATAAAAATAATTTATAGTTTATAGCAATGTAATTACACATTATAATGTATAGTAACTTCCCGTTTTAAGAATAAGAAGTTATGTTCTCAAGCTTAATTTATAATGAGGAATACTATTAACTTCTTTTTTTTTAATTATTTTTTAACTCTTAAAGTAATTAATTTTATATTTTTAACTATATGGCGAATTGATTGTTATGCTTATTTAATAATAAATTCTCAATATTTAATAAACGGTAAAATTAGAAATTAATTATTTAATCCATAAATTGTGGTCATTAAATCAAATACAGGTATAAAAAATTTACATCATCAATGCATAAATTTTATGAAATCAATGTTTTTAAAATCCCTTAATCAAAACGGTGTCTTAAGTTATATTTGGATTAAGTGATTTTAAATGATAAATTTTGAATAATATATGGATTTATGTAAAATCTATTGTTTAACTACTTAAAAAATGTCAAAATTCATGGATTTTTGAAAATCTTTCGTCCATTAAAATTCTTTCCATCTCCTAGGTGGGAAAAACCAAAATCCATAGATTTTGGTCAATGAGATATTGTTGTCAGATTTTTTTATTTCAAGATTATCCACTAAATTAATAATATTTCAAAATTATCTAGAATCATAAAAAATAAATAATAATTACTTTTCTTTTAATTTCAAATAATTGCTTTGTTATTATTATGCATTAAATTATTAATAAAAAGCATTTTTTTAGCAATATAATTAAATATTATAACATATAATAACTTTATTTTTTTATTTTTCAACTCTTAAAATAACTAATTTTATTTTTAAAATTTTTAAATATATAATGAAATTGATTGTATATGCTTAATTATTAATAAATTATCAATATTTAATAAAAGGAAAAAATTAAAAATTAATTGTTAAATCCATAAAGTGTTGTCATTAAATCAAATATAAGTGCAAGGGTCAACAACATCTATATTTCACTCCTTACCTATATTTAGCAAGTTTCATGTCATCCAACAGTCTCTCTATCTTTCTCTTTACTTTTTTCACTCCCTAAAATTTATATTTTCACTCCTCAGATTTAAAAGACCTAAGTAGCTCCTAAATAATATTTTATTATTTCTATTTCCTCTCTTTTTGTTCTTTTCCTTTTTTTCCTTTTTTTTTTGTCTCTTACTCTCTCTTTTATCCTTTTTTAGATAGTTTTATTAATAAAAAATTAAAATAGAAAAATGAGATAAGAAATATTATTGGAGTGCACACAATTTTTAAGACAAATTAAAATAGTAATTAAATTTTTTATAATATAATAGTGAGTGAAATATAGAGCATTGTTGGGAATGATCTTATATCATCAATACATAAATTTTATAGTTAAATCAGGCGATGAAATTTTTAGAATCTATAGATTTAAAATCCATAAATTTTATAAAATCTATATATTTTAAAATTTTTAAATCCAAATATGGCCTTAATTCTTTGTTAAATATTTTCTCCGTACTAAAGATTAGACTAATGTCCCGCTAATCACATTCATAATTCACTAGCGTCCAAATTACATGTTTAGAGTGTATATATGAATTATCAATCTTAAATTCAAAATCTTTTACTCTATTAGTTGACTTGTGGTATCCAAATTATTTTACAGTTTCTGAATTGTAGAGTGCTAGATAGTTAAGCAAAAAATTAATAATAAGAAAATAATGATATCAGATTTTAGGAAGCATCCTCCGTTTTTATTATATTTTTCAAATATTAATCTATTAAAAAATTAAAATCAACATTGTGTTTGGAGTCCTCCATCTCATGAAATTGCTGATGTATTTTAGATTCAATTTTCCAAACTTATTACTCTTACATTTTTTTTGGTAAATTATATTGATGGTACTTTAACTTGCTAACACATAATAATTTAGTACATTAACTTTTATTTGTAATAGAAAACTAATTTTACTTTAATTTTGTCAAGTGAAACTCCCTCCATTTCTGTTAACTCAGTTAACGGAAAAATTCACGTGGTATTTTCACCACAGCTAAAAAAATCCACATAGTATTTCCACATCAACAAAATAAAGTCCACAAAAATTTTCCTTTTTTCTTTATTTTCCATCATTTTCTCTCAAACTAAACTAAATTTACACAATCCAAGCACTCTCTCAACATCATCTATAATCTTCTTACATGTTAATTTTCCTTGAAGATTGATGGTTAATGCATGTATTTTTCCCTAAAAAAAAAAATCTAAAATCACAAAAACATACTATCTTTCATTAACCCATTATAAAAAAAAAAACTCCATTGGAGTGGTTTGAGCTCCAATTTTGAAACCACAATATTGAAAAGCATAACACTTGATTGTTAATGTTTGTAAAAGATAACTTAAAATAATGCTAAAGAAATTAAAATAGCTATTCATATGTTAAATATCATATGGTGCAAATGATAGCAGAAATAAAGATGATAAGTTTGATCTAAACATGAAAACAAAATAAAATGGCAACAAAGCAACATGACTCAATTTTTCAAATTGAATCACCATATCAACTTTGAGCTGGTCCACATAATACTTTTATGGATAAAATCACATAACCATGATATGGGTTTTTGAAACATCCCATTCAAAATAATATCATTTAAATTAGAAAAAAAAGAAAATTCATAAAAGAAAAGCTCTCCATGTCGACATCATAAAACTCTTCAAGGCATCGTGATATTTTGAAGTGTTTCATCAGAAAAGCTCTCCACACCCACTCATATTCCAGTCAACTTAACCCTTATATTGCATTCGGAGTACTTATTCACAATCCTCTTTGACATAGAAACTTTGAATTTTTTCCTATTTGATGACATATCCACTTTTCCAGATATGAAGCAAGTTTCTCTTAGATAACTGACTGAGATCTAAAGAATAGATCCACTGTTTCCCAATTTGAAGCAAGTTTCTCTCTTTGAGCTGAAGACTAGTCAATAATGCAATATGGGTTGTATTGATGGCACCACTAGCCATGGTGGGACAGAGATGGCTAGAGCCTCATTCTTCGTTGATGTGGAAGATGGAAGTGAAGAGATTGAAGATGGTGGATTTGAGTCTAATGGCACAAAGTTTGAGTGTTGGGAAGATGAAATTAGAGTAGGTTGTGTTCAGCCTTCTTCTTCGTTGAGGTAGGAGATGTTGGGATTTAACATGTATCTTATACATCTAACATAGAGGAAACATTAAAAATTTTAAAATCTTAAACACCGAGATCACCTTAAGTCATCAATAACAATTAATCATTCTAAGGGTTGAATATGATTACCTTTGTGTTCTTGAGATTGTTCTTGAATTGCTTTTAGTTGGGTTGTCGCAAACTACTACAATATAAGTGTAGGACTACCTCTAATAGTAATCCATACGAAAGAGCTCAAATAAAATCTGAAGGAGATAGCTTGAACAACCACTAAGTGCTAGCTAGATGAGTTGTTCTTGTAGAAAGAGGAAGAAAAATGAATTAACTCTTAATTTTGGAAAAATGGTACCTCATCATGTATTGAACATGAAAATGGGGTATTTATTTATTTTCTAAAATACCCTAGGGTTTAGAGATGAACTCCAACCCAAAAATAGTTCAAAAATCAAAATCCCCAAAAATAGGCTTGTTAGCATGCTTGCACCTGCAAAACTTTTCTGCGATTATGATCTTGTTCGGCCCAAATTTCTCTCATAATTTTGGATCATATCCAAGATCATTTTACCTCTTCTTCACACCTTTAATGTATGTGATCAATTAGGTTTCTAGTTATATTGGCCACCCATATTAACACTTGATCTCGGATAAATCATGAGTGATATCAAGTAACACATCATGACTACAAAGTCGGTAGTTTGACAACAACCTTTCCATAGACAATTATCTATGGAATTTGTCCTTTAACACTCACTATACCCTATTTAGTTCAAAGCATGGTCTAAGTGTTAGCTCCCACTAAACTGACTACATCACATCTAGTTCAGGTATTGTTAGATTCTATCCTTAAGACTCATTACTCTATAAGATATGTCTTCGAAGATTATCTTCAAGACATGTCAACTTTGGCCAAAGTTTTCGAGTACTGATCGAGACAAAAGGTTGTGGGCATACTTTCTTTCTACCAGGAATGATGAATCCTTTATTAGCTACTCAACTACCTTCTAATATCTCAAGTTATATCCAATCATCACCCTATGAGTGACCTCTTTTAAGACAATAAGGAATGAAGTCAAAGTACATAATTAGTATCCAAGATAACCTTGAGCACCTTTAAGTCTAAGAATACTTGCACCATTCCTATGCTAAGACTTTCACTGACATATGAATAGATAATCCATATAATTGTCTCATAGCAGGTCATATAATATAATTGACTATTCCAGCAAGCATCCATATGTTAACTCTAAACATCTTATGTCTATAGTTCATGAGATCAACTACTTGATGAAATCAAAGAGTATAACATATGCTATTTTATTCAGATTAACAATGTCCCATCTTGTTAATCCTATGACTAGGGATCATTTAAATATGAACACAATTGCATATGATATGAATCTCGCAATCATGATCTCATCATGATTTCCTTCATGCTATGTTTCATATCGTGGACTTTCATTAATTAGTTTAAGATTTACATCAATTCATATGCGAATGAATACTAATTTAATGAAAGAATGTCATTATAAAAGTGTACATTAAGTGCATGAGGTGATTGCCTTTAGGGCACATCTCTAACAATCTCCCACTTGCACTAGAGTCAATTGTCATTATACATTACATCATAGGAGAGGATATGACTATCATATTCTTTTAGGGATTTGGTTTGGTGACTCGATCAATTATATTCTGATCAATATGAACTCTTTCTATCATTACATCACTCTATCGTTGATCTCTTTAATGAATTGGTAACATTGGTTACATGTTTGGACTTTGATGAGATCATGATTCCTTTGCACATGCAATGGCTCCATTGTCATTCTAATCATATCAGATTAACAATGCTAGAAATCATTTCTAAGTTTGTGATGAATTTCCTCATCCAAACTGCTTGCTTAGTTGCCTCCGAAGTTGCAATATACTTTAGTTGTGGAATCTGCAATCATTACTTATTTGGAACTCCTACAACTAACTACATAACCATTCAATGTGAATACATATCTCGACCAGGATTTTGAATCATCCTTATCGAAGTAGATGTTGGTATCCATAAACTTGCTTACCTTGAGCTTACTATCTCCTTAAATCAAGAATGCATCATTAGTCCTTCTCTAGTATTTAAGGATGTTCTTGATAGTCACCCAAAACCTCTCATGAGATCAAACTGCTCATGACCTTCAGAGTATAAGATACATCGGGCCTAGTACATAACATAACACATAATGGATCTTATAGCCAAAGCTTATGAAGTCTCATCCATGCCAGTCCATTTGTCTTATAGACTTATAGAGAGCAATCCTATCAATCATAGGAATAATTCTCTCATGGACTATTTCATGCTAACCTCTTTAGTATCTCAGCCATGTAGACTAAGAAAAACTAAGTAACCTCTTAAATATATATCTCTATAGATTTTAATCCCCTTCTGGTAGGTTACTTTTAAAATCTTTCTTGGAGAAAAACTTTGAGAGTAATAAATAAACTAATTTAAAATTAAGACATCATTTTCTAAGTATTATGTCTTTCACATTCTAGACTAGAAATATACAATTCATATACATTTTATGAGAAAACAAACTCTTTGATTGTCCCATCAAATTAGATGTTCTAACTCCTGAATGCTTGCATCAATCCATAAAAGAATTTTTGCAACTCGTATCCCATTTCTCTATCATTGGATGTGAACTACTTAGGTTGTATATATTGAGTTTATAAACATGCATATCAGATATACAATGCAACAGAAATTAAAATTTTACAAAGACAAGAGAAGAAATCGTCTTATGTAGCTATGATTGATTAATCGAAAAGGGTCTAAAGAAGATTAACTTTCAATCAGAGCTTTCCATCCTTCAATTATTTTTATCGAGTTATCACAAACCATAGTAATCCTCACTCGGATTACCTCTAATAGATGTCCACGTGAAGAATACGAGAAGGAAAACTTGAAGGCTATGGGTTGATTGTTAACCCTTATGCTAGCAAGTGATAACAATCTATGAGAAAAAGGGAGAACCAAAACTCTTTGTTCTTTGAGTGTGCCACTCCTTTTTCAAGTTAGAAAGGACTATTTATAATTCTTGAAAGATTAGGGTTCGGAACCCTCATTCAAAGAATCCTAATCAGATTAGGATTCCTTATTTGACGCATGTCCCGATCGGGAAACACCTTTCCCGGTCGGGCTATGCTTAAAATCGGGCAGTTCCAAATTGTGACATTCCATGTCCTGATCGGGACATAGTGCAATTTCAGCCCAGTAACTTTTTCTGACCACGAGCTAGACTTTTCTGCCTGTGACAAGAGTAGCATATGTCCTACTCAGGACATTGCCTAGACTAAGTTTCTCTCTCTCAGTTTTGGATACAATTAAAAATTCCATTTTACTCTCTATGCACCTTCAATATGTGTGACCCATTAGGTTCCCGATTATGTTAGCCACTCAAATCAACACTTGATTTTGAGCAAGTCATGAGCAATATCTAGCAACACATCATGACCCCCAATTGACTAAAAAGTTAATGGTCTAACTATAAACCTTTCCATAGACAATTTTTGTGCAATTCATCTTTTCACTCTCACTATACTTCACTTAGTTTAGAGCATGGTCTAAGTGTCAGCTCCTACTAGACTAACTGCATCACATCTAGTCCAAATGATGTTAGTACTTGTCATTGAGTCCTATAACTCTTAAAGATATGCCTTCGAAGACCTTCTTTTAGACATTCCTACTCTGGTCAAAGTTTCTTGAGTAATAATGCAGACAAGTGGCCGTGGGTATACCCTTATTCTAATAGGAGCGATGAATGCTCTATTGGCTACCCAACTACCTTCAAATACCTCATGTTGTACCCAATCACCACCCTATGAGCATCTTTTCTTGAGGGAACAAGGAATGGAGTCAAAGCATAGAATTAGTATTCAAGATAACTTTGAGCACCTCAAGTCCAAAGATATTTGCACAATTGCTATGATGAGATTATCATTGACATATGTATAGAGCATCTATATGGTAATCTCATAATAGGTCTCCAATGAACTTGACTACTCTAGTAAGTATTCACATGTTAACTCTAAACATATGATGCTTATAGATTATGAGAACTGCTACTTGATCCTATCAAGGAGTATAACATGTGCTAGCCTATCCGGACCAACAGTGTCATGTATTGTTGATCCTAAGGCTATGGATAGTTTAAATACAAACACAATTGCACATGATAAGAATCTCACATTATGATATCATCATGATTTCCTTTATGCTATGTTTTGTATCAAGAACTTTCGATAATTAATTTAAGATCATATCAATTCATATTAGATGAACATTAATATAATGAAAAATGTCTTTATTCATATTTATGAAAAGTGTACATATAGTGCTAAAGGTGATTATCTTTAGAACACTTCTCTTACAACCTCCCACTTACACTAAAGCCAATCGCATTTGTACTTAGTACCATAGGTGAGTGCATGGGAATCAAATTTCCTTTGAGAAAGTGGCTTTATTAGTGAAACAACTATATTCTGATCAGTGGACACTCTTTCTATTTTTACATCATTTCCACCTATGATCTCTCTAATCACGTGGTAGTGTCTAAGCACATGTTTAGACTTCTGATGAGACCGTGGTTCCTTTGCTTGTATAATGGGTCCATTGTTGTCATAATATAAAGCTATTAGACTAATAATACTAGGGACCACTTCGAGTTCATAGATGAATTTTCCTATCCAAACTGCTTCCTTAGCCACCTTAGAAGCTGCAATGTACTCTGATTCAGTTATCAAATCAGTAGTCATCTCCTCTTTAGAGCTCTTCCAACTGACTGCTCTGCCATTCAATATGAACACATAACCTAATTAGGATTTGGAGTCATCCCTACCAGTTTGGAAATTGGCATCCGTATACTTGCTTACCTCAAAGCCTTTATCTCCATAAACTAAGAAAATATCTTTAGTCCTTCTCAAGTACTTAAGGATATTCTTGACAGCTACCCCACTTACTGGGGTCCAACTATTATCTGCTCGTGACACTCAAAGCATATGATACATCAGGTCTAGTACCATTCATAGTATATTTAATTGATCCTATGGCTGAAGCATATTACTTACATTTGAGATCCTGATACATCTTATTACTACCGGGATGCATGTAATATTGAAATAAGCCTCCTAAAGAATCCTATATCACAACTCTACATACGGCATAATCAACCTACCTTAAAAGCATATACTACCATCTGACTGTACTAAATATCTAGGTCTCTCCCTTTTAGAGACTGCCTTAGCAATCTCAATTAGCTGTCTATCTTACCTTTGAGCATATCTGATCTCCTGATCTAATGTAGGCCTCATGTGCAACTCAGCAACCATCTTCCGACTCAGTGTATTGGCTACCACATTAGCCTTGCCTGGGTGGTAGTCAATAACATAATCATAATCCTTAATCAGCTCAAGCCATTGCCTCGATCTCAAATTCAGATCCCTCAATAAAGGCAAGTACTAGAGACTCTTATGATCGATATAAATGCAACATCTCTCGCTATAAAGATAGTGGCGCCACATCTTCAAGGCAAGGATAATAGTAGCCATCTTTAAGTCATGTGTGGGGTAATTCTTCTGATGGATCTTAAGCTATTTGGATGCATAAGCAACAACCTTACCCTCCTGCATCAACACACAACCTAAGCCACTATGTGAAGCATCACTGTAGATAACAAAATCCCCGTCTAAAACTAGCTGTGCCAAAACTAGAGCCTCTGTCAGTATCTTTTCAATCTGTCAAAGCTGATCTAACATTTCTCGGTCCACTTAAACTTGATATCCTTCTTCAGTGGCCCAGTCAAAGGGGAAGCAATCATGGAGAAACCCTTAACAAATCTCCTACAATAACTAGCTAGTCCAATGAAGCTCCTAATCTCTGTTACATTTCTAAAAAGCTTCCAACTTATGGTAGCAAACTATGTAGAATGCCACCTCATCAAGCCAAAGCTCACATTATGAGAGCCTAGCATATAGCTTGTAACACCTATTGATATAACTAGAATCCCCTCTAATTACACCAAGGAGGCTGCCATGCATGAGTTTCAAAACCATGATAAATTTAAAACTTTTTAATGTACCATGACCATGATGTCTTTCTAAAATAAAACATGTGTGCATGAATAAATAAAAACTTCCTTAAACTTTAACAAAATACATATCCTGTCATTACTAGCCAAAGTAGATGAGGAGTTACAAATTTACACGTCCTTCATTCCTAAGACATGTACAAATGTAACTACTCTTAACCCAAAATACAAAACAAAATCAAAAGAATAGTATGAATCTATCACCAACCCCTATGATTGTGCCTTTTTACTCTTTGACAACTATGTCTTCTTGTCAACTCCTTAAACTATCTACAACCTATGTGGGAGATAAACATCCTCACACTAAGTTATCCTGCTTAGTATTACATATAATCGTAGAATCCACATGTATACACACATATATATGCCACACATGCATACAACACTTACCATGCTTATATCACTATGAAAAACATAACATCCTTGCACAAACATAATAATTTTAACCATATCCAAAACGTAATCACAATATCATAATATATCACACAATGCAAACATCACAAGCTCCTTCGAGCTTTCCTAGTTGAGAGCACCTAAATACCGGGCCGCCTTAACCCACTACAACTAGTAAGACTAAGAGCACCCAAATACTGGGCCTTAAGTCAGCTTAGTCTTGCATAAACAATGGTCAAAGGTGCCCAAATACTGGGCCTCAAGCCACTTTGATCCCCTACCATGGTACCATGTTTCAATATATTCTTATTTCTGGCTTAAAAGCCTTATATAATCATATCATAACAATCATCATACAAACCATGAACCAATACTAAAACCTTTTCATATCAAAACAACCCAAATAACACGTCATACAATGGCTATCACAACTATTGTCACGACAAGTTTGGTTGTGAAGCACACTGCTTCACTTAACCATCAAATTCCCATTCCCTTACCTAAATTCTAACTACCCTAAACAAGTGCATCGCATACAAAATGCTAAGGCTAACTAATTATAGCCACTCTTAACAACATTCTCAAACTCGACCATGCCTATATTCACATCATAATACACATAACAAAGGTACATATATTCAATGCCATTCATCAAATATAACCAAACACCTCATTTATTCCACTTGCTTCCATATACACCAATCATATTCCACTCTCTTTCCTTACATTAGGGGCGCATTAATGTCTTACTACTATCCCTATAAGCATTATAACTACCATTTTTACCTTTCATTTATTATATATCATTCATTGCTTTCACTCATATACTTAAGTCAATATTCATAGCACATAACAAAGCATTTATATAAGTGTTATAATTACTAATCTTACACTTCATTTAATTATTTTTATAACCATTACAATTATTTCTACCATATACTGAATTCAATAATCATGTCACATAACAAGGCATTATAGCATTCCAAACATAAACCCATGAAGATTGTAAAGGAGATATTTACAAACCTTTTCAAAAAGTGCTCCTTGACCCACCACGTACCGAATCAAGCTCGATCCTTTCCTTATGGTCAAGATCCTTCTCCCACACCAGTGTCTACAATATTAAAACATTGTTTTTAACTATAAATCATGTATAGATCCCCACAACTCACCACATACCTTGAGTTTCCAACCAAAAGGTTCAACCTTAAATCAAAACATAAAATCACTTTCACCTAAAAATCTTCAAACTGGGTCTTTTAAACACTTAAACCCTCACTAAAAACGTGCTTCCAACCTTAATCAAGCATTAAGGTGGGTTTCCTTCCAACCAAACCCAAGATTACTCTTCAATCTAACCCATTAACAAATAGGTCCCTACCTATTTCGAGTAACCATACTCACAAACTCCAAAATCAACACAAGAAGATAAAGACATCATGTCTCCTTACCTCTTGTAGACCAAAATCACTTATGAGAAGGTAGAGAACCCGAGCTTCCTTCGAATCCTGTGCTTTCTCTCACTTACCCCTTCTCTTTCCTTAATGAAAAACTCTAAATCCTTATTGAAATCTTCCTCTAAAATATTAAATCTTATGTTCAGAGGCTTAAAAACCTTTAAAGAATCATGAGGGAAGATGAAATTTTAGAGGATTTTGGGGTTCTAGGGTTTTAAGACTTTAAAAACTTATTTAAAATGAGTTGAAACATATGAAAACCCATTTATATTAGTCCTTTTCATGGCCATAAGACGTTTGGGTCTGGCCATGAATGAATATGGACAAAAAGCCCAAAACACAACCTTCATAGCCATAAACAAATCATTCACGATCATGAACAGAGCCCTTTCATGGCCATGAACATAACTTTTCCCTTTTTACCTTTTTAGCCCTTTATCTTTCAATTAACTCCATTTTAAACCCAAACTAATTTATTCTTGTTTTTGCATTAGTGCAAGACCCGTATAAACTCCTAGACCTTATATCATGGGCATTACAAATTTCATGAATTCACAAAATGCATGTTTCTTTTCCTTAGATAAAGAATAACATGCATGTGGAACTATCCTTTGCAAATGTAATTCCTTTCTTTTGGAGATGTGCCCAAAAGGTAGTCACCTTAACCACTTACTGTATTTCATTATATTAGTATTCATTTGTATATGAATTGATATAGATTTTAAACTGATTAATGAAAGTTTATGATATGAAATATAGCATGAAGGAAATCGTGATGAGATCATAGTAATGAGATTCCTATCATATGTAATTATGTTAGTATCTTAATTATCCCTAGTCATAGGATTAATAAGATAGGGAATTGTTGATTCAGATAGACTAGCATATGTTATACTTCTTGATTATATCAAGCAGTAGATCTCATAAGTTATGCACATGATATGTTCAGAGTTAACATGTGGATACTTGCTAAAAGTAGTCAAGTATATTAGATGACCAGTTGTGAGACAATCACATGAATTATCTATTCAAATGTCAATGATAGTCTCATTGGAGTAACATCAACTGACTTTGATGGAGCTTTGCTTAAAACATAAGCAGTAGTCTCAAGTACATGGCCACAAAAGGATTTGGATAGATCTGCTAAACCCATCATTGACCTCACCATATCCAAAAAGGTTCGGTTTCTCCTTTTAGCCCCAACATTGTGTTGTGGCATGTAAGGTGGAGTCCATTGGGATAATATCCTATTATCCTTAAGATAATTCTGAAATTCTTGGCCTAATTATTGCCACCTCGATATGATCTAAATGTTTTAATACTCTTCCCAAGTTGTTTCTACACTTAATTTTGAATTTTTTGAACTTTTCAAAGGCTTCAAATTTGTATCTCATAAGATACAAGTATCCATATCGTGAATAATCATCGATAAAATTAATGAAGTAGATAAAACCACCTCTGGCATGGATAAATATTGGTCCATATACATCTAAATGTATTAGTTCTAATTGTCTTTTCACACATTCACCCTTTCCATTAAAATGTAATTTTGTCATTTTACTTAATAAGCAAGATTTACATGTGCCATATGATTCATAATCAAATGACCATAAGCTACCATCCTTGTGTAGCTTAGTCATGCATTTTTCATTATTATGGCCAAGGTGACAATGCCATAGATAAAATGATTTTAGACTATCTTGTTTTAATATTTTATTAATGTCATTGATATTAAGAATTGGACTTGACATATCTAATATGTAAATTTCATTGCACAATGCACCTGATGCATAAAGAATACTATTCAACATTATTGAGCAACTATTGTTATAAAATGTTAAACGAAAACAATTCATATTCAAAACAAAAATAATATTCTTTGTCAATAACAATTACCAATTCTAGTACAAGCCCACTAGGAAGGGTCAACAAATAAGTTCCTACAACTAATGCAGCAACTCTTGCTCCATTTCCAATGCGCAGATCTAACTATCCCTTGTAGAGTTGACTACTATTCCTTAGGCCCTGCATATCAATACATATGTGTGAGCCACAACCGGTATTTAATACCCATTTTTATTATCAGAAATAGTATTTATCTCAATGACATAAATACCTACAGTAGATGGGGCATTCAATGTCTTTTTATTCAAAGACTCAAAGTAGGTGTTGTAGTTCCTCTTCTAGTGACTATCCTTGCCGCAATAGAGGTAAGTCCCATTAGGTGCAGTCTCTTTGGCCTTTTTCTTGATCACAACTCCCTTAGGCTTTGTGGACTTCTTCTTTTTCTTATTCTTATTCTTAGAACTCGAAGAGTCCATAAGCATCACAGCCTTACTTTCCTTCCAGATAGAATGCTCAGCTGTTTTGAACATATTGATAAGCTCGAGTATTGTGGATATGATCTTATACATCCTATAGTTAAGCACAAATTATGCATAAATATTAGGCAAACTCGCAGGAATTAAGTCTATACTTAATTCATGATCCATCATAAAACCCAGCTGGCCCAATCTCTCAATATAGTCATTCATCTTTAATGTATGATGCATTGAAGATGTCCCCTCAATCATCTTGAAGTGAAAAAAATAGCTTAGAGATCTTGAACCTTTCGGATCTAGCTTGCTCATAAAAAAGCTTTCTAAGATGGTAAACTATGGTATTAGCATCCATAACCTCGTATTGCTTTTGGAGCTCTAGTGATATAAAGGCCGCCAACTTACTATCATCCAGATCCTTCTTGTAAGCAGCCTACTCATTAGCAGGAGGAGAAGGAAGTGGCTCATCCAAGACATAGGCTATCTTCTTAGCTTTGAGAACAATTCTTAAATTTCGAAGCTAGTCCAATAAATTTGGCCCAATCAACTTATTTGACTCAAGAAACGAGCATAAGTTCACATTTGATGACATGATTCTAGCAACCTAGACATAAAAGAAAACATGTTAGGGAATGTACATTAATGCATTATTATGTCTTTAATAATCGCATTATAGCCCCCACTATTTTATTGTAAATCCATAGCCCTCACTATGAAACCGAGAGAACCTATATGGAAGTTCTGAAGGGTTTTGATCATGTATCACATACATATAACGCAGCGGAAAACAAAAATTTTCAAAACCCGAATCAAAGGATTTTCATGTGCCAATTAAAACTAATTTAACCAAAGAAAATTCAGAATTTATACCTTTATAATTTCTTGATTTTTCTTCAACTTCTCACCTTGTTGGGTTGTAGCAAACCACAAC
>CATIWF010028859.1:0-11221 GCA_949630135.1 Balakata baccata
TTTTTTGATGGATTAATTTGATTAATTATTTATTAGGTTCCACTATTCTATCTATTTCCTTTTAATTTTTATATTCTCTAAATATTATTCAAAATTATTTATTTTTTCAAAAAATGTGAATATCACATTTTCTTCCAAAAACAAAAATGTGAATATCACATCAAATAAGTATAGTGGAAAAAGAAAAACACTGAATTAATAAAAAGAAAAATCAAAGAAAGGACAAAGGAAAGCGTGCATAGAATAATATATATGTGGTCTCTGGTTCTCCAACGACTTTCCACAAACAAAGAAAACTACCGGAGGGGAAATTAATTATAAACTATCTCCACTTCTTCCCTTCTTGTGATTGTTTCTTTTGTTTCTGTCGAAGCACGGGATATTCATTAATTAGCCAAATCTCCTTATAATTGCCTCAACAGAAATTTTCTTGGTCCAAATTCAAATTTCTCTGTGTGGTTTCTGGTAAGCCTTTTTTTTATTATTATTATTTTTTTTCTATTCTTCCCGTTACTTTATCTTAGTTTTTGATTCCTCACATAGTTCTTTTTCTTGTGCTTGATTTTGCTGGAAAATGAAAAGAAATGCCCATTTAAACTTTAAGGTTATTTTTGTGGCTGCACGGGTTAATAGATATCTTGTATTGCTTATTTTCTTTGAATTTTCAGTTAAATTAATGTATGTCTATGCGAATATTGTGGAGGTGTTCTTTAGTTTCTCCTTTTGATGTAGAAAATTTGAATATGGTCTTTGATGTTTTGGTTTTTAGCTTCGAGTTGATCTTATTGAGTTTTATTTTAACCTTTTAATTGAAATGCTATGGTCAGACCGGTTTTATTGATGAGCATATAATTTTCCTTTCTTCTTCTTCTTCTTCTTAATAATAATAATAATAATAATAATAATAATAATAATAATAATAATAATAATAATAATTATTATTATTATTATTATTATTATTATTATTATTATACGGGTTTCAGAATAAATTAAATCTGGTTCAGTTTAGTGGAAATTTTAGGTTGGCGAAAGGAATGTAAGATCCAATTTCTTATTTTAGTTCTACATTTGCTTTTTGCATACTCTCACCTACCAAGTGGAAGTTAATGCAACATTATCTTTGAGCTATCTTTGTTCGCATGATCAATGTTGTTTAAAAAAAATTGAATTTGTGTACCAACGACTTTTTTTTTGTGAACCAATGATTGTTTTGTTATTGCAGAACTTTCTAATCGGAGTTGCATTGTGTGGGTTTCTTGAGTTGAAACAGCTAAGCATTTTGAATTTGGTGTCATTTGATTTATTTGATAATTTTTCTGATGGGAACTTCGGAGGTAGTTCTGCAAGTTCTGTCAGCTGGTACTCACATTTTTGGTTCTGATCCATGTGCTAGCAAATTAGATTTGATATTTCCATCCAAGTTCCATATGAATTATGCAAGGAAAAGTGCATCAAGGCATAAACATATATTCAAGTGTTCAAGTTTTCTGCAGAATCACATAAGATTTCATCAGGTTAAGAAGACAGGTGATGATGGTCTGTTTAGGAATAAGGTAGTTGACAAATTGCAGCTTCTTAGTTGCAAATGCCAACAAACAGAAAGTGGTTGTGGCTTAACTTCTGACAATGGAAATATGACATGGTTTATAGATAGTGCAAAAACATTAAACCTTAATGGCGTTGTAAATACACCGAATGTCACTGAGATTGATGGGGTTCAGCAGTTTAAACAAGAAAAGGAAGATTCAAATTCTAATGGCACAGTGAAGCAGGAAAAGGAGAGTTTGTCAACTAATGGTGCGATAGGAATGGGTAGAGATATCTCTGACAAGGTTACAGTTGATTCAATTGAAGATGAAGCTTGGGACCTGCTGCGCAGTTCTGTGGTTTACTATTGTAGTAGTCCGGTTGGGACTATAGCTGCCAATGATCCCACATGTTCCAATGTGTTGAATTATGATCAGGTCTTCATTAGAGACTTTATACCTTCTGGAATTGCTTTTCTTTTAAAGGGAGAGTACGATATTGTTCGTAATTTCATCCTTCATACACTTCAGTTGCAGGTAACTTGACAGTTCGGAATTTCTTACGTTGTCCTTTGATGACACTTACATTTTTTTCTTCTTTTGTTGATATTTCATTTAAATTCTACTGTTCCATGTTCTTTTTTCTGTTGTGCTTTCAATTTATCCAAGCTTCCTTTCAGAATCTCAACTGTTTTTTCTGGCATCACTTTGTATATTTTATGATAATTAAGGATTGTGGTGAAGTATTCATTGAGAAGTTCCTGGCCAAGATTACTGTTTAGTTTCTGATAGAAATCTGGATCCTTGCCACATGCTTGAATGTGTCTTCCTTATCATCCAAAAGAAGAAGAAACTCACTACTGAATGTGATCCAAATTTCTTCATAATTGGTAGCACGTGATTAAGTTATCCTTGAGAGCAATGTCAGATGTGACTAACATATGACATTTATCCAATAAGTATACTGCTATTGCGGTTGCTCATGTGTCCCTAATAAAACAATTATGAAAGTGTCCTTTTGTTCTGTATCCTTCCACAGGTATTACTGTGAAAATAAAGTACGGTACAGTTTGTGTATATCCAATTCACTAGTGGCTACACATCTAGGTTAGTGCTAAACTCGCATTCCTTTGTTCTCCTTTTTTTTTAAAGGAAAACCCATTTCCTGTGATAAGCAAAAATTGATTTTTTTCCCCTCATAGTAGGTTAATGATGCATATCCTCATTCCATAATTTTTTTTTCCTTCCTTTTTTCTTTTATTTTTCACTTTGGGGTTTATCCAAGTATGTATGCTGTTTCTAATGCAGAGCTGGGAGAAAACAATGGACTGTCATAGTCCTGGTCAGGGTTTGATGCCTGCTAGTTTCAAGGTGCGTACAGTTCCTCTGGAAGGTGATGACTCTGCGACTGAAGAGGTACTGGATCCTGACTTTGGAGAGGCAGCAATTGGCCGTGTTGCACCAGTTGATTCTGGTAAATAAAGTTTCAGTTCAAAAAGTTACTTTAATGAGGAACTGCTTAGCTTACCCTTTGCATTTCTGAATTTTTCTCTTGTGCTGTTCATATCAATATCAGGATTATGGTGGATTATCTTGTTACGTGCATATGGAAAATGTTCTGGTGACCTCTCAGTTCAGGAGAGAATCGATGTGCAGACTGGAATAAAGATGATTCTAAGGTTATGTCTTGCCGATGGTTTTGACATGTTCCCTACATTGCTAGTAACGGATGGTTCTTGCATGATAGATCGCCGAATGGGAATTCATGGCCATCCTTTAGAAATCCAGGTAACTTACAGAAAGTATTAGTAGTAAAGTTTTAGTATTAGTAGTATAATAAAGTTTTTGTTACTTGGTTTTTGTCCATTTCTTCCCCAGTTGATTTCATAAATGCACACTTGACGTTAATTGTACGCTTTAGGCTGGCAGTTGTGAAAGTTTATGTTATATCATAGTTTCTCTTGGTTGCAGTAGATTTTTTGAGAGCAAGTGAAGAGGTGTAGAGAGTGTATGTTTAGAAAAGAAAGGAAATAAGTGATGAATTTTTATCTTGCACAATCTTTGGAGTGAAGGACAAGAAACTTGAAACTTTTTTTTTAATGGGAAGGAATTTTCTTTTCCAGTTCCTAGGCATAGGTAGCTCAACACTTTGTATTGATGGATGTGCATGGAGTTGTTCCTTGTTGTAACTTTGATGTCATGTAAGTGTGATATCTACTATACTTGATTTGGATACACCCTCATTGCTGTTTAATGCATGTGTTGTTCTTGTTTTTTCTAATGAAAACTAATATGCGGTTATGGCACTTTTTGTGAAGGGAAATCAATAGACTGGTATACAATATCTTCTAGTGGTGACTCAGGAATGTGGATTAGAAACCTTGCAGAAGATTATGGGAGTAAAGTGTAGGTAATTTAGATGGGAGATTTAACTATGAAAATCTTATGGCTTAAGATTGTTGGATAGTGGCTTAAAAATTGATTTGATACTTTTTGGTGAATAGAAGGAGAAGACTGTTATATTGTTCTCTAGATTCTATGCAAACTATATCTTTGTAAATGTATGTATTAGGAGCTGAAAAATAATCATTTAGATAAAAGTTGGGTCTAAGAAAAGAAATTTGAAATTGTAAAGGAGAAACACTGTTTGTGTTGGTTGACCTTTGGTCTCTAGACGTTGGCTATGGATTTTCGTTTACAGGGGATTGCTTTCATAACAAATAACTTGCTGAAAAAAGTTGTGAAAGTATGTCAAGTTAATAGCAATAGGGATTACTGTTTTTTCTTGCCTTGAGGTTATTGGATGGTCTTGGAATTTTTTCTCGAGTTTAAGAGCTAAAGTTGTGATTTGACATGCTCTAATTTTCTAGTGGATTTGATGATGATTCTGGCATCTTTCAATTGGAGAATGATAAACTGACAGCCAAAAAAAAAAAATTGCTAATTTTATGATGTTTGGTTAACCATTACAAAACTTCTGGTTGTTTGGGTACTTTAAATTTCCATACAAAATAAAATGAATAGTTTGCTCTCTGTTATTATTTTTGAGAAGGTGAACTTTTTGATGTAAGAGTATGAGACTCATAGTGTTATGGAAATTCAAATTGAAGATTGAACAGGTAAATCATTTTTAGGGCTAATTATGCAAAGAATAGTATGTGGTTTATTACAATTTGAATGGGTAAAATGAATTTTTTGTACCAAAACTTTGACATTTGTATCAAAATGGTAACAAATATTTGTTTTGTATCAATTTAGTACCATGTCTTTTGGCATTTATATTAAAATGGTATCAAATTTTTGTTTTGTATTAATTTAGTACATCTTTACAATTTTGTTTCATATGAAAGTATCTACAATATTTACGATAAAATTTGTCTGACGTGGATACCAGAAATACACATATCATACCACGTTACATGCCATTTCAGATTAAAAAATGCTACATATTTTAGTCTTTAAACATATGAGTTGGTAATATGTAATATTTTTATCTGAAGTGGTATATGATGTAATATGATACGTGTATTTTCGATGTTCACATCAGACAAATTCTATCATAAATATTATAGATATTTTCATATGAAATAAAATTGTAAAGATGTGGTACTAAATTGATACAAACCAAAGATTTCGTTCCATTTTGATACAAATGCCAAAAAATGTGGTACTACATTGATACAAAACAAATATTTGGTAACATTTTGATGCAAATGCTAAAGTTTTGGTACAAAAAATTCATTTTACCCCAATTTGAATGCCATTGTTAAAAATGTTAGTATTCAAAAAGATCCATCAATTAGAGAGTTTTATTGTGAATCCTTTATCTCTCTCTCAATTAGTTTCTTATTGGTTGGCTCTGGCATTCTCTAATTTGGCATTTGAAATTCAAAGTGAAGATTGAATAGGTAATTTATTTGAGAGCTAATTATACAAAGAGGGTTTATTACAATTTGAATGCTATTGCTAAAAATGTTAGAATTCAAAAGTTTTAATGTGAATCCGTTATCTCTCTCAACTAGTTTCTTATTGGTTGGGTGTGGCATTCTTTAATTTGGCATTTGACTTGCACTGCATGGTTTAGCATTATGTGATGAAATTCTTTTGGGAATTCGCATGTTAATAAAAATTTTGCAATTACCTCTGATATGTTTGTTTTATTCAATTTGGATTTGCTTTGAATATTTTTAATGCATAATTTGATGGAAAAAATTGTGGAATTACAGGAAAGAAAAATCTGCCTGTTTTTGAATTGAAATTCTTAAATTGTTTATACAGTTCTACCTCATACATTATGATTTTAATCTTTGGCCTTTCATTAAATTTTATGTTGTGGTTGTGTAGTTATACCTTAACCGATAATAAATCAAACGGGTCTTTGATATTGCACTTAGTAACTTAAATATGTTGGGTGTTTCATTGAATGAACAGGCATACAAGGTAAACGGTTGAACAAAAACTGAAAGATTTTTTGGAAAGATACCATGTTCTACAATTACCACCTTTTTCTTTTGCAATCGGAAGATGGACTTGGTAAAAAGAGATAGTAAACCCTAGAATAGATTAGTTGTGATACAGTATCGCTAAAAGGGTTCCATGTGTCCTTACTAACGTGCTTGCCAATAAATCTTTTAACATTTGTAGAATATTGGCTATTGGAGAAACTTTATTCTGTCAGAATTTTGAGCATATTAATCTTGATAACATTTTCTTATGATAATGATTGTCTACTCTGATATTTTTGTTCCAGGCACTTTTTTATTCAGCATTACTTTGTGCCAGGGAGATGCTTGCCCCTGAGGATGGATCGGCTGATCTCATTCGAGCATTGAACAATCGTCTAGTTGCGCTTTCATTCCATATCAGAGAATATTATTGGATTGATCTAAAAAAATTAAATGAGATTTATCGTTATAAGACTGAAGAGTACTCTTACGATGCAGTTAATAAATTTAACATTTATCCAGATCAGATCTCTCCTTGGTTGGTTGAATGGATGCCCTGCCAAGGGGGCTATCTGATTGGAAACTTGCAACCTGCTCATATGGATTTTAGATTTTTCTCTCTCGGAAACTTATGGTCTATTGTGAGTGGTCTTGCAACAGTAGATCAGTCACATGGCATATTGGATCTCATTGAAGCCAAGTGGATGGATTTGGTAGCAGACATGCCATTCAAGATATGTTATCCTGCTCTCGAAGGACAGGAATGGCAGATTATCACAGGCAGTGATCCTAAGAACACGTAACATTGCTTGTTTTGTGGATTTCAAACAATTTCCCTTTTTTTTTCCTGGTTTTCTTTCCTTGGTAATTCATTGTTCTTGATGCAGGCCTTGGTCTTACCACAATGCAGGTTCTTGGCCAACTCTTCTGTGGCAGGTTGGTATAGAGCATAAACTCTATGATGTTGCATGGTTTGGTAATCTCTCTCTTATTTCAGTCAGCGGATATTTTAGTTTAAAATTGTATTGTCAATGTTTGCCACTACAACCCATAATCCTAACATATCTGAGGCTAATTTCAGCTCACAGTTGCATGCATAAAGATGGGTAGACCAGAAATTGCTGCCAAAGCAGTTGAAATCACCGAAAGATGCATATCGAGGGACAAGTGGCCGGAATACTATGATACCAAAAGAGCAAGGTTCATCGGAAAACAAGCACGCTTGTTCCAGACGTGGTCTATTGCCGGGTACCTAGTGGCAAAACTCTTACTTGCAGATCCATCTGCAGCTAAAATGCTGATAACTGAAGAGGATCCTGAGCTTGTCAGTGCCTTCTCGTGCATGATTAGTGCCAATCCGAGAAGAAAGCGTGGCAGAAAGGATTCGAAACAGACCTACATAGTGTGAGTTTTTAAGCTGCGCAGGTAGAATTTGGGAATATAATTTTATCAATTGTTCATTGAAAACTAAGTGCAACATTAATTATTCCAATTCATTTCGGGGGGTGGGTAAGCTTAAATTTTAAGACATATATATATATGTCTAAACAGTGATATGGGACATAGGGTTAGGACCTCCAATTTATCAGATAAAATGTATGATTATTTTTATGTTAATAGGTCGACTATATCTTTTATCTTTTTTTTTTTCCTCTTTCCGTATGTGGAATCCTCTCTAGTTGGGGAAATTCTTATATTGAGTCACTATCTCCTTTATAAATTAATTCAATCATCAATTAATACATATACATATTGTATTTACATCAACTAATGAAATTAAAACAATTAAATGTATATTAATTGATGATTTGATTAGTCTATGATGATATGGTAGATTCAGTTTATCTAAAAAATTTTTTCATAGTTGTTACCGTTGGTCATTTTTGTTTTTTGTATAATTTTTAAATCAAATTTTATTAGTAGGTTGTGTTTTGATACCCATAATACAATAATAGTTAATACGAATACGATAAAATAAATTAATCGTGTCTAAAATTTAAATATTAATACGATCCATTTAATAAATGGATTAATGTAACACGACATGTTTAATACGATTAACCTATAAAATTAGTATCATATGATTTAATTAATGTGTATATGTATTATAATGTATCAGGGTTGAACGTGTTAATGCGATATGACATGATATAATTAATCTATAAATTGAATTGAATTAGTATAATACGATATGAATAATGTGTATATGAATTATAATGTATCTAATAAAACGTGTTAATCCAATCCAATATGATACGATACAAATTATTAATGGTTAATCAAGTTTTTATTATATTGGTAAGACAATCTATAACACGACATGATAAATTTCGTACCTTTATCGGGTTGATGTAATTGTAACACGAATACTATATATCTTAACTCTAACTCACAAATTTGGTGTTAGTTTGTGTGTTCATTATTGTAATTCCTATTAATCAACTCTCTAATTTTTAAATTTTAGAGCTTAACATAAAAAAATAAATTATAAATTATAGAGGCCTTCTTATGCAAATTATATTTGCATTATAGATAGGGAATTTTATAAAAATAGTAACAAGAGAAAGATAATTGCAAAAATACCGTTACTCGAAGCTTTTTTAAAAATACGAGCACTTATTTTTTTCAAATATGTCAGAATTGTCCGAAATCATTATTTATCCAAGATTTATTTAATGTTTATCGTAAAATTAATGAAAATTGAATTTACGAAAGCTTTTCAAAGATTTGCTTTAAGTTTTCTCAAGTTATATCCAATATTTATCTAATATTTACTAAAAAATAATGAAAGTTGAATTTACACAAGATTTATCCATATTCACCCAATAGTTACTCAAAGTTTACCTAATATTTACTACAAAATAATAAAATTTGAATTTACAAAATATTTTTTAAAGGTTTACTTAAAATTTACTTAAATTATACTCAATATTTATCTAATATTTATTAAAAAAAATAATAAAAGTTGAATTTTCACAAAATTTACTTAAAAATTTATCAAGATTTACTCAATAGTTACCTAAGGCTAAACACGTGAAGTTTATTCAATATTTATCACAAATTAATGAAAATTGAAGTTATAAAATATTTATCAAAAATTTATTTAAAGTTACTCAAGTTATATCCAAGATTTACCCAATGTTTACTAGAAAATTAATGAAAATTAAAGTTACATAAGGTTTACTCAAGAATTATCCAAGAATTACTCACAATTTACTTAAGATTTACCCGATATTTACCAAAAATTTACCCAAGATTTACTAAAGTTTACATAATAATTTACCCAAAGTTTATCAAAGTAAATAACCTTAATTAAGTTAATTAAATATAAATTTACATATTTTTTTATAATTAAGGTTTGTCTAAGGTTTAATTTGATAATTAAATTAATTAAATTCAAGTTTATATTTTTCTTTTCATTAAGTTAATTAAAAAATGATTAAAAATAAATAAATACATGCGTAAAAATAAATATTGGCCTTGTAAGTTAATAAAATTATTAATCCATATTAAAAATATGAAAAAATTGATCATTTCATATCTTAATTAAATGAAAAATATGTTAAGTACACAATGAAATCTAATATTTGAAAAAAAATAAGAAAAATATGTAAAAATAAAAACACAGAAAATAAGAATAAAAACAACAGTAAAATTGAAAAAAACTTTGCAATTTCGGTAAACAATGTAAATTTCCCATATAGATATTGCAGCATAAGATTTCATGATCCACTTATAATTAGGGGTGTACATGGTCCAATCTAATTCGGAGAACGAAAAATCTCCAATATTGTATTGGAAAATCGGAAATTTTGAAATTCAAGTATTGTATTGTATTAAAGATGAAAAATCTCTATATTATATTGTCTTGAAAATTCGGGATAATCCAATACAATTCTTTGATTTTTTCGGTACTAAACAATATAGTACAAAACAATTCAATACTCGAGTATTTTGAACCAAACATGAAATATCTAAAATCTGAATATATTTGACTAGGTTGATACTTAATAGTATTATAAGAAATACACATTGGGTGTTTGTGATTGCTGTTTAATGTTCTAAAAGTGGATTTTAAATTTTTTTGACTTAATTGACTGATTTTTTTAATTTTTTTATAAACTATTTTTAATAAAAATATCTATTTACATGTTTCTACCAAAAGCAATTTTTAAAACTAAAAAAAATTAACAATACAAATTTTTTTTTGAAAAAATACTTTTGCAAAACTCAATTCCAAATAGCCACAATCATCACATAAAAATGTTTCCAATAAACTTTCAATTTTCAATGTTCGAATAGTATATAATTATATAATAAACTATCAAAATGAGTTGATTATTTCGGTTTATGAATTTCTTATATGATTGGTCTAGATTTGACAATCATAGCATCTACATTATATTTAAGTTTATTAAATATATCAGTTTTATATTATTTATAAATTTTATGTAATATAATATGTACATTGTAAACTATATGAATATAGTAATATATATATAGATTAAGAAAAATTCTTAAGTAGATTCAGTCTACCATATTATTTATAAATTAATTCAATCATTATTAACATGTATTTAATTATTTTATTTTTATTAATTGATGTGAATACAACATACATATATGTAAATGAATAATTAAATTAATATGTGAATGACATGAGTAGACTAAGTTTACATAAAAATTTCTTTTATATTAATTATAAAGTATATAAAATATATAAATTTATTAAGTACATCCGTTATATATATGTTTTGTTTATCAATATAATTTAGATTACTATATAAATTTAATATAATATACATTATATGGAATGCACATAATAATATTTAAAATTTAAATTATTATGTATATAAATTCATAAGTATAAAATATAAATATATAATTACAAAATATATTTAAGTTTGTGACTATTTTATTTTAAATTATATATATAACTATAATATCTTCATTAATTATAAAGTTTATAAACTTATAAGTTTTAAGTATATCAATTTAATATATGTTTTATTTAATAATATAATATATATTTGTATTTAAGTTTGAAATAATACAATTATTTCAACAAAAATCATATAATATAATTAGACAAATAGTAAATTTGATTGATTTATCATATAATTATATTATACTTATTATAAATTAGGTTACTTTATAACTAATTGTACTTAATTTAATTTACCAAATTATTAATATAATTAATGTATAATACAATTATAATAAATTATAAAAACTAAAAATATAATTAGT